>OENT01002204.1:14531-26220 GCA_900239685.1 Rotaria macrura | reverse complement strand
ATGACTTCTAGATCTAAAACTCATTTGCATCAAAAAATCTGAAGTTTTCTGGAGAGGGAATCATTTTTTTCCTAAAAACCGTTAAAGTGACAGTGAAACTAAAGCTGCACATTTTGAGGAACGCAATACAGTTTTGGATTCTCTGACATCGATAACCTGGGTTCAAACTTTATCTAAAATTGCTCACGCGTAGTTGCACAAGTTACACTACAAATCACAAACTACCCACACACGAACACAAAAAAACATTTTATTTTACACGAAGCTATCTTCACTCGAAAAAAGAACATGACACAAGTTTCTTATACTACTATGAATTGGATCAAAGGAAGCTTCCAATACTATTCAATAGAAAAGCATCAAACATTTGAAGCCAACCTCGAATTATTTCGAAAAGGGCATCCTTATCACCGAAACCAACCTTTCCGAGAACTGTATTCCGCTAAAATAGGTAACACAAACATGATAGGCCGAAACGGCGAACCGAAAAAGGTGATTAAGCGGAATCTCTGATCCAGGAACCTGACTCCAGTCAAATCGCTAGCGTAAAATCTTCATATTTGCTGTTGACCTTCGACCAGGAGCAATCAAGCAAACGAACGCATTGTATTTCGCATGCGCCTCGCTTCAGTCGAGGGAATTATTAATGAAATTCTCATGCGCTATTCTGTAGTGACTACACTGTATTCGTAGATACTCATAGAAAAAACGTGTTATATTCTGATTGCTTACGTCAGTCACCTATGTGTAGTATTCATGATTCAATTTTAGTTCCATTGAACCAGACATTGTTCATATTCCACTAAATTTCAAAGAGTACGAAATCATCATCATTAAGATATATGTATCTGTTGACATGTCGTCGAAGAACTTAAATAGGAAGGAGAATAATGATTAGTATTTCAGTTAAGAGTAGATAGTAGATAGTAGCATTTCCTTATCTCATGTTAGATTTGGTATTCACTCTATCTCAGAAAATATGCTTTACTCGAGGAAATTCTGTAGTCAATGAGACATAAAGCATGATGAATAATCTGATTGATAGATTAATTTAGGAGTGATGGAGCTCTATTGAAAAAAAATATGCATACAGATATGGTTCTAATAATAGGACAATTATTTATAATTAATACCTTATTTATGACATTTTTATAGTGTAGTTAGGTAACAGTTAAAACACAGTAACTTATATGTCTCCCTTTCTTTGTTCTTATGTTCCTTAGCCCCAAAATGTGCACTTAACTTCAAATTAACAACGCCAAATCCAATCGATTATCGATATGGTCCACGATCCGTCGCAATCGGGAATTTCAACAACGACACTATACAGGATATTGCTGTTGCCAATTATGATGCTAACAAGTTAACAGTATACTTTGGAGATGGCTATGGCACTTTTTCTAACTCAGACACATATGAGACCGGTGCTAACTCTGCTCCGTATATGGTCGCTGTCGGCGATTACGACAACGATGGCCGACATGATATCGCTGTCGCAAACTTCGGTACAAACAGTGTTGGCATATTTTTTGGATCCGCAAATGGCACTTTTGTGAATCAAACGTTACTCTCAACTGCATCGTCTCGTCCAATTTGGATCCATGTTTCTGATATCGACAATGATGCAGCAGTTGATATTGTCACAGCGAACTACGGTACTCATAGTTTAAGTGTATTTTTTGGGTACGGAAACGGAAACTTCTCAGAACCCTATACGTACTCAACGGGTCACGATTCTTTTCCGACTGCTGTAGTCAGTGCAGACTTTAATAAAGACAAAAAACTAGACCTTGCTATCGCCAACTTTGGTACAAACACTGTCGGTATACTGATTCAAATCGATGCAAGAAATTTTACAAATCAAAGTACACTCGCCACTGGTCTTCATTCTCATCCATACTCTATTGCTGTTGGTTACTTCAACGATGACACTATGATCGATATCGCCGTTACCAATCATGCCAGCAACAATGTAGGCGTATTCTTGAGCCATGGCAATGGAACCTTTCAAAATCAGACGACCTATTCACTGGGAACAGCCACTCCATATTCCATAGTTATTGGTAACATGAATAACGACAATCGAATGGATTTGGTCGTCACCAATAACAACAATGACAGTATTTGTGTGCTCCTCGGAAACGATGTTGGCAGCTTTGCAACTCCAATACATTATTCAACTGGATCATTCTCTTCCATCTCCATTGGTGTTGGTGATTTAAACAAAGACAACCGTTTAGACATCGTCGTCATCAACAATGATACTGAGACCATAGGAGTCATGCTAGGTTACCCACAAGTAAATTTAATCTCATCATTGACATTTTCTACTAGCAAAAGGTCAACCCTTGTAGCTGTGGGTGATTTTAATAACGACAGTCAACTAGATATTGTTGTTGCTTCTTGGTTTCTATTCACAATGAGTGCCCTTCTCGGTTATGGCAATGGCTCTTTTGCCAATCAAACTACATTTTCAACTGGAAGTTTGCCGGCCTCTATAGTTGTTGATGATTTTAATAACGACACTAGACTAGATATTGTCGTTGCTAATCAAGGTGATGACACAATAAGTGTCTTTCTCGGTTATGGAAATGGCTCCTTTGCCAATCAAACCACATTTTCAACTGACAGTTCGCCGTACTCTGTAGCTGTGGGTGATTTTAATAACGACACTCGACTAGATATTGTCGTTGCTTTCAATCAGGATGACACAATAAGTGTTTTTCTCGGTTATGGCAATGGCTCTTTTGCCAATCAAATGACATTTTCAACTGATAGTTTGCCGTACTCTGTAGTTGTGGGTGATTTTAATAACGACACTCGACTAGATATTGTAACTGCTAATGGAGATGATGGCACAATAAGTGTTCTTCTCGGTTATGGCAATGGCTCTTTTGCCAATCAAATGACATTTTTAACTGGAAGCTTGCCGTACTCTGTAGCTGTGGGTGATTTTAATAATGACACTCGACTAGATATTGTCGTTGCTAATACAGCTGATAACACAGTAAGTGTCCTTCTCGGTTATGGGAATGGCTCTTTTGCCAATCAAACGACTTGTAAAACTGGTCATTATCCTACATCTGTAGCTGTTGGTGATTTTGATAAGGACGCCAGACTGGATATTGTCGTTCCTAATGGAAATGATAACACAATAAGTATTCTTCTCGGTTATGGCAATGGCTCTTTTGCCGATCAAACGACATTTCGAACTGGTCCTTATCCAAATTCTGTAGCTGTGGGTGATTTTAATAACGACACTGGACTAGATATTGTCGTTCCTAACAATGATGATGGCACAATAAGTGTACTTCTTTTATTTGGTCGTGTTATTCTGAAAAATGAAATCAATTTCAGTGCTGGTGATGGTGCTCTCTTACGAAGTTATGCTCAGTTCGATTTGAATAAGGATAACAATCTCGACATTGTACTGGCAAACTTTGGCACTGATAAAATAGGTCTCCTCCTGGGATATGGAAATGGCAGTTTTGAAAAGCAAGTGATGCTATCAACGGGATTAGGTTCTCATCCTTCTGCAATTGCCATTCAGGATTTCAATAAAGATGGCCATGTAGATATCGCTGTAGCCAATTTTGGTAATAAGAGTATTGGTTTGTTTCTAGGAACCGTAAACGCACTGTTTGAAATTCAAGAAAGTTATCCTACTCGTTTGGATTTAAATCCATCATTAGTTGTTGCTACTGTTTTAAAACCAACCGATCGTTCAGGAATCGTTGTCTCATATCATGATACTGATAATCTAGATGTGTTTGAGATCCATAACACATCATCTTTTACCGATCAAATCAGATATTTCACTGGTGTATATCCAAGAGCTGTCGTTGTTGGTGATCTTAACAACGACACTCAGCTAGATATTGTCGTTGCTAATGAAGTTGATAACACTATAAGTGTCTTTCTCGGTTATGGCAATGGCTCTTTTCCAGAGCAAACCACATTTTCAACTGGCAGTAGTCCATGCTCTGTAGTTGTGAGTGATTTTAATAACGACACTCGACTAGATATCGTCGTTGCTAATTTCTATGATAACACAATAAGTATCCTTCTCGGTTATGGCAATGGCTCTTTTGCCAATCAAACCACATTTTCAACTGGCATGTGGCCACAATCTGTAGCTGTCGGTGATTTTAATGGTGACACTCAATTAGATATTGTCGTTTCTAACTTGAAAGATAACACAATAAGTGTCCTTCTCGGTTATAGCAATGGCTCTTTCGCCAATCCAATGACATTTCCAACTGGTTCTGGGCCAAACTCTGTGGCTGTGGGCGATTTTAATAACGACACTCGACTAGATATTGTCACTGCTAATGGAGATGATGACACAATAAGTGTCCTTCTCGGTTATAGCAATGGCACTTTTGCCAATCAAGTGACATGCAAAACTGGTCGTTATCCATACTCTGTAGCTGCTGGTGATTTTAATAATGACACACGACTAGATATTGTCGCTACTAACAATGAGGATGGCACAATAAGCGTCCTCCTCGGTTATGGCAATGGCTCTTTTCCAGAGCAAACCACATTTTCTACTGGCAGTCGTCCAAGATCTGTAACTGTTGGTGATTTTAATAACGACACTCGACTAGATATTGTAACTGCTAATGGAAATGATGGCACAATAAGTGTTCTTCTCGGATATGGCAATGGCTCTTTTGCTAATCAAACGAAATTTATAGCTCGCATTTATCCATACTCTGTAGCTGCTGGTGATTTTGATAATGACAATCAAATAGATATGGTCGTTGTTAATTGGTATGATCAGAGCATAAGTGTGCTTTTGGGATGTGCCCTTATAACTGTTTCGTACCAAATGTCCCTCGATACTGGCAATGGATCTCAACCTAAGTCGTTGGCTGTGGGGGATTTCAATAATGATAACCAATTAGATATAGTAGTGGCAAATACAGGTACCAATTGTATTGGTATTTTTCTGCAATACAGTGACGGATTTTTTTCCAATCAAATGACATATTCAACTAGCTCTATGCCATGGTACGTGGTTGTCGAAGATTTAAACAACGATACCTTACTTGACATCGCCGTCGTGAATTATGGTAGTGATAACGTGGGCATATTTCTCGGAAATGGTAACGGCTCATTTTCTAATGAACAATCTTTTACGACCGGTATTGGTTCTCAACCAAAAGCGCTTGCTGTTGGTGATTTCAATAGCGACACGATAATAGATATTATCGTGTGTAATTATGGCACCGGCGAAGTAGGTGTGTTACGTGGGCATGGTAATGGATCCTTTGCTGACATTATTTCTTTTTCAATCGGCTACAGGTCTCAACCTTTTTTGATTACTGTTGGTGATTTCAATAATGACGAAAAACTAGATTTTGCTGTTGCCAATGAACATTATGACAGCTTAAACATTTTCTTACAGTCTTGTTAATACGCCAACTTATAGTGTGCGATCTTTTCTCTTGTAATTACCCTTTTCAACTTTTAACAGCTACTAATAATGTATCTTATGACTTTTTCGATATCTATCCCTTGCTTTATGTCCTCTTCTTAATCTTACCTCAGAATATCTAACCTAATGAAAGTTTGATAAAGTTCCAAGTTTGATTGAAGCTGTGGCATCGGATATTCTGCACAAGAAGTAGAGAATAGTAAACACTTGTCCTTAAACTTACTTTGTAAATCCTTGAGTGATTCGGGTAGATCACATATACCCTTGAATGACTCATGACCTATGAGTCGAATGGTTTATGATAGTACGGATATTTCAACATGGGAAGCTTAAATGCAACTTTTGAAGGCTTTATAACTTAGAGAAGTCTAGCGACAGAATCGTCCAACTATATACGGGTCGCTTCGCCGTTAAATTATAGATTGAGATATCTCATATTTGCTTTGAATGTTCATGGTATGAATATATAAAAGTCAAAATATTGGAGTCTGACGCTGATGCGTTCTGTAGATATAACAGACACAAGTGTATAACCCACGGCGGTGGCACCAAAAGTCGTCATTTTTTTCTTAGTACTTTTGTACATGTCATTTTGTTTGTCGAAATTTGATCAAGCTTTTATGTATGCTAACGGGTTGCGCATAAAGAATTAGACTTTTTGTATTTTAAATATTCCTCTTTTATTCTCCGTTAGATTCAGACATATTTTTTTATCAAAATATGAAGGCTGAAATTCTGTACGAAACAGTGTATGATTGGGATCAGAAATTGTTTTATTCATATTTGAAAAAGCATGAAAAGTAAAGAGGTGCAGACAGCTGTAAAAAATATATATGAAAGTGATGATGGTCCGACGAAACTTTTTCGTGATTTACGTGGAGTAGTTTCATTACAAGCAATTAAATTGTGGAATAAAATGATCAAGGACGCAGATCTATCAATTTGTCTTATTCTTCCGGTCGTCCACGCACAGTTCAAACAAAAGGAAATCTAGCTTAGAAGAAAAGATGTATCAACAAGAAGGTTGACTGCTGAAATGAATATTTCAAGAAGTGCCCAGTGAATATTGCGCGAAGATCTTGGTTGTTTCCCGTGCAAGAAAATCTTGCAGCCAAAATTGACAGATCTTCAAAAAAGGAAGAGAGTTAAAGGACGGGGGCGCATACAACCACGAATCGGCCCACTGACATTTTCTCTGACAAAACCTACTAAATTTTATATCAACAAAAAGAACACGTCGAGACGAACAGTTTGGTAAGAAAATTATGAGATTTCGATTGAATTTTGAAGGCTAAAACTCATTCATAAAAAACGCATTTTTCGTCACTAATTGAATAATTCAACCGTGAACAGTGGACGCAATTCTATAGCAAATATATGAGATAAAATGGTTCTTAAATGATGAATTTGATAGCTCTTGAAAAGGACTTCAAATCTATATATAAAGGGTTGATTGATTATTTAGTTCCATGAGATAAAGACCCAATTTATTGAGAAGTACTATTATTAATTATTTTTACCTTATTTGTCATTTATCCTCATCTTTCAGCAAATATTTTAGCTTAGAAATTGAAGTAACCAAACTTCTGGCCTTACTCCTTTGAAAGCCTTTTTGAAAAGCTACAAAATCATACTTTTCGTTGAGTAAAAAAAATGGCCACTAGAAAAATTCAGAAGCACGACCTTCTCGGATTAGGTTTTTCTACTTGTAGTTAGCCACTTTTTACTGCGAAATAAACAGTTTAATCCAAAACCAATGCAATATTCGAAATGAGCAGGGGAAATTGAGTCGATTTCTGTATGTTTAAAATTTTTCAGAGACAGTTCTTTTCAATGAAAAATTTTCCTCTACTCCCCCACAGGGACTTTTCAAAAATTGAGGTCTCTCAAATTGATCACTTGATTGTTTATTTCCTACCAGTTCACTTTCATTTGCATTTTAGAAGCTCAAGCACTTCATGCCAAAGTAAAATTGTTATTTCTGAGAGACCTCAATTCTTGAAAATTCCCTGAGGGGGAGTACGGGGAAGTTTTTCGATTAATAAAAACTGTCTCTGAAAAATTTCAAACATATAGAAATCAACTCAATTTTTCCTGGTCATTTCGAGTATTGTATTGGCTTGGGATTAAACGGTCTATTTCGCAGTAAAAAGTGGCTAAATACAAGTAAAAAATGTACAAAATCCTACCCCAAGAAGAAAATGCTTCTAAATTTTTCTAATGGTTATATTTTTTCGCTCTGTGAAAAGTATGATTTTGTAGTTTTTGGAAAGGGCTATCATTTGATCAGAGCCATAATTTAGGTTACTCTAACTTTCAAGTACCAATGTTTGTTGAAAGTTACGAGAAAATGACAAATATCGAAAATAAACTAATAGTACTGCTTAATGCATTCAATCTTTATGTAGTGTAGCTTGACGATGAATTAATAATTTATAAATAGAATTGAAACCCTATTTAAAGGCTATCAAATTCATCATCTAAGAAACATTGTATCTCAAATATTCATCTTAGAACTGTGTCCACTGTTCACGGATCCATTATTCAATTAATGGCGAAAAGTGCGATTTTTTTATATCAGTTTTAGCCTCCATAATTCAATCGAAATCTCATAATTTTCTTATCAAACTGTTCGTCTCGACGTGCTCTTTTCGTTGATATAAAATTCAGTAGGGTTTGTCCGAGAAAATACCGATGGGCTGATTCGTGGTATTATGTTCGCCCTTCCTTACTCACAGTACTCACATATGACGGCTAGATACATTTAATTTCTGTTTTAGTACTCACAATCCCGCTTAGTTATCCATCTTATGAAATTGATGCTGCATACTGCTTTTGTACGTTTCCGAATGGCTGAGGAAAAGTCTGATGTCATGTTTTTGTGCCACATAAGTATATATTAACGAATGTGTATCTGCATCCATGCCAAACATCAATATAGACCCATTGGGATACTTGTTTTGCGTTATGTTCATTCCCCAATGACGCTATACATAATCAATAGCTAATGAATACCATTACATCATTCAATTGTTCTTTCTGTTCCTTTAAATGATTCATTTTCATCGAATAAAAGAAGTGGCTTGTTCGAACAATATTGTCCTGTAAACATTTGATCTACAACTGTAGATATTTTCATAACGGTTGAAATCCGATATCAATATGGATCTTCAAATATCATCAGACATGCCTGGAAATTCATCATCATACTTAATAAAAAGTGTACCTATGTTATGCGTGAAAGACAATCAATTTATGTAGTTTAGAATAAATACAAATTGATATGTTCCACAATGTCATTCAGTTTGAAAAAAAGACAGATTTTCGATTGATATGCTTCTCGATTGAAGAAAATCAGCAGGTTATTTTCCGATGAACATTGATAGTTAGATGATGAGAACGACGAATTCACTTGAATCTTAACACATGCATATATTGAAAGAGCCAGGATAGCAAATAGTAAGAAGCTCGCTGGAAAGTTTTACGTTTAGTTTTGCACCGCGTACTGTTAATTCTCTTGGTTTGAGGCCGACATTGAATTGCTAGAGATTGTATGACTTATAGAAAAAGATATGTGAGTAGGAATTTCTGTTGTGAAGGTGTAACGAATGAAGAATTTGAACGGTTTCTAATTTGATGAGCATCTCTTTTTTTCTTTCAAACACTGAAAGGTTTTATGGATTCATGGTCAGAACTTTCTGAATGATTCCAATACAAAGAAGATTATAATTATAGACATATAACGAAAATGGTGATATTATTCACCGGCGGAAAAGTTTTACGGTTCGAAGACACCCATGGATTTTGAAACTTTGAATCTTGCAGTTTTCTGAGATTTGAATAATTCGACATTACCCAGGAGAACCATTCCGACCATTGGATCCGATCGGATCCGACAGGCAACCGATCATGTTTCTATCGGAGTTTCTCTTATCCGACGAAATCCTATCGGATTCCTGGTTGCGATTCCTGATTCGGATCCCTAGTGTTGGATTTTATCGAATCCTACTATCGGAATCCGATTGGTTTTCATCGTGTGATCAGACAGGCCTCTACTGTTGGGTTTAAATGCTAATTCGTACTCAAATAAGAAAATAGGTTTCTTCCGTCGGATCCGATACTGTTTCCACAACCCGGATTCCCATAAGATTTCATCGGATCGTAGGATCCGATCGGATCCGATCGGATTCGGTATAGGATTCATTCACCTGGGTACTGTATACGATCCATTAAGTTTAATTGACGAAATCAGAAATTCAAGATATAGTACTCATGAAACGGAAGTATTTAATTTCATGACTTTGGTACGATTGTGTCGAGAATTAAGCAAAAAGCAAGAAGAAGCTTTTGAATTTCTCGAGAGCTAGGAAGTTTCCAAGCTATCCAGCTGTTTCTTTTGCACCTTCACGGTTTTCTCCTGATTTTCGAGTGCTTATGCACCTTTTCCCTCGAAGCTTCTAAGGATTCAATGGTAACGAATCTGACATATGTTGGAAGGATTTAGGAAAATGTTTTCTTCGAATTACGGTTTACGTTGCATAACGTCACATTACTTCGAATAACATTAGAGTACTGAAGACAGAATGTAATATTGGATCAGCTAATAAGTGGTTATTACTAATACGTAATGAATACGATGCTAGTGTTGGTGTTACTGATGCTGATGATAATTTAGATAGAAAATAGCGACCAATAACGATGAAATTAACATGTATACCACTAATCTGTGTAACTGCAGAAAGTAAATTCAATCCTTCACAGACAACGAGTTCTGTTTCTGCAAATATTGATGATGAACAATTAAGTTCTCGATCATCCTTTTCTTTGTTGAAGATTTTCACAAAAGGGATAAAGTTGCTTTCGGTTTTGAATAGCTAGATTTCATGAATGTTATTTATACACTGATAACTCTTTTGATATTCCGTAGTTCTTTTCCGAAGAGATAAATTATAAAAGAAGACGTCAAACACCGATAAGTGGTCTTTGATATATAATGGTTGTAACGACAGAACCAAAGTATAATATCACTTTAATTCTACTATGACACAAATATTCTTAATAAACAAAGATTTATATTAAAACTGTCCTTATTGAATCAGAGTAGAGTGACAGGAATTGATGTTTTGGTGACAGGGCCAAGTCTTCTCCCTTTCACTAGCGGTAGCCTTAATTTCTGATCAGCGTTTTAGACCTACTTAGAAAGATCCATAACTTGATTATTTTGATCGGCAGTAAATAGTGAACGATGACAATGATGATAAGAAAGAAGAAGAAAAGAAAAACAATAGTGAACCATATTCACATTTGAACAGAAACAGATTCTTTTAGTTCACCATATAGTATGGAAAAGAATGTGCACAATGTTCAATGTTTTCTCAGGACTCCTTACATTTATTTAGATGCATTTTAATTAAAATACTTTAATCTTTTTATTTTGCACATAGAGGCAGACACGTTTAGATCAATACTGCTTTGAATTCCTGTGTATTCTCAAAGATTTACTCTGTCAGCCAATTGTCTATCATAAAGACGGGCGCATTGGCTCTAAATCGACAAATTATTCAATACCTCCGTCTTGTTGGCTTGCAAAATTATTACAGATAAATGAGAATCTCTAAGACAGATAGCTCATTTATGAATCAACAAATGCTTCTATGTACCCATGTCTCCCATCTCCCATAATACTACAAATGACTAAAAATATTACATATAAAACTATATTCTTCTATGGTGCAGTGCAATAATGTTTTACATCGCTAGTCTTTCAACGACAGAATAGTTTGCATACTGCCTTCGTGTACAGCTTAATTTTTGATCCTGTCACTGACATACCTTACACAACGAACAATGTCAATTTCCGAATGCCAAATACACCGTCTATACACATCCAATAAGAATTTTTCATATCGATGGATAAAACAAGCATTAATTCAAAAACTTTCACATAGTTTTCAATATGACTACTACACAACCTACTAAATATGGACTACAATCATATTGTGAAATGTTCATATGTCAATAGTAAACAACAAATAGTTTATCAATTATGCTATTCCAAAGCGACTGTCACATATATATTGGAACTCTTGAAGTACACTTTTCCCTATCATAAAAGAAGGTTTTTAAAATTCTAATTATACATTTTGGATCATCATCAAGCACTCTATCGTTCTTTATAATATTTATTTTTCGAAAACTCATAATGTTAAAGAAAATCGGAACAAAGCTACTCAAGGGTAAACACAT
>OENT01002204.1:0-14118 GCA_900239685.1 Rotaria macrura | reverse complement strand
ATGTGTTTACCCTTGAGTAGCTTTGTTCCGATTTTCTTTAACATTATGAGTTTTCGAAAAATAAATATTATAAAGAACGATAGAGTGCTTGATGATGATCCAAAATGTATAATTAGAATTTTAAAAACCTTCTTTTATGATAGGGAAAAGTGTACTTCAAGAGCCCCGATGTATACATATTTTATCTCATCACCTGGACGTACAGATATAGCCCTATTCAGGACGTGCATTACGATGAACAATTACGGCCGTGAACGCCAGTATACGATAACGCAAACGACCTTATACTGCGAAATTACGAGCGTCTACGCGCCGTATTTTAACGTTTTGGTATGCACTGAATTACAGCCGCATATCGCCGTAACGTACACGGCGACCAAGAGTGACAGTATACCATTGACACCCTGCTGTATTACGGCCGTAACGAGCAAGGTAGACGACCCAGCACGATGACGATCGCGGCCGTTAATACATCGTTAGCGACTGTAAACGACGGTATTTCCGTGAGGAAGAAAATCTATTCTTTCCTGTCTGTCCAAGATCAAAGATCCCATACTAAAAAACCCAGCACAAATTCTAGCCATACAGAATTCGTAAATCAACCCGATATCCCGGAAGTATGGGCACCGAAAAACATGTGAATCCACTTCCTCACCTTATTGAAATCATCGCATACCCATATGAATACTATTCGGCGCTACAAAGCATCAAAGAAATCCTGCAAAAGTCACATAATGTGAAAACCGACCCACAGCATCCACATTCACCGCATGAACACAGATCATGTCGAAACCAATAGCCATCGACGTTTTAATGCTACAATCAGCTGTAATCGTGAGAAAGCCTGGAAATAAGAAAAGCAGCAAAGAAACCCTGCAAAAATCACGTTTTGGGAAAATCGTCCCACAGCATCCAGATTCACCGCATGAACAGAGATCATACCAAAACCAATAGCCACCGACGTTTTGATGCTACAGCCAGCTTTAATCGTGAGAAAGCCTAAAAGTACGGCAAGCAACAAAGAAATCCTGGAAAATCACATTTTGTGAAAATCGTCCCACAGCAGCCAGAGTCACTCTATCGACAGAGCATGCCAAAACCAATAGCCATCGACTTTTGGATGCTACAATAAGGTGTAATCGTGAGAAAGCATGAAAATACGAAAAGCATGAAAAAATTCCTGCAAGGTGGTGCTCCTTCAGAATTTTTTGTCACGTCACAGTGGACAAAGAGGATAGTGTAAAATTCCGTCAGAAGATACTAATTCTGACAGAGGCTATTGCTTAAATGTTTCCTTATGTTGTCGAATCTGTAATTTACGCATTGAACAATAGTGTTTCTGTGGGATAAAAATATCGCAGCAGTTGATGATGCTTAGCTGATTTCTTGAGACAAAGGCCGGGTGAGAAAATAATTTACAGACAGGTACGGAGTATGTACTAAGAGAGTGTACTCACTTGTCTGAATTATCACAGAAGGAAATTGAGTATCTTGTACGAATAGTTCTAGCAGCTATAGCAGCGAGCATGCTACCTTGGACTTAGTAAGTTGGAAGACGGAGCGCGGGTCGCCCCTTCTGTCCTTGCACATAACGTTTCAAAGGGCGGAAGATCCTGCTTTTGGATTTTTTTTCAGAAATTGTTGTTTCTTTATGTGGAAGATAGAGGATAGTGTGAATTCACTTTACCAGCGAGCAGGTGAGACGAAGGCTGGTCCTTCTATCCTTCCCTTGGCTGTCAAATTGGCAGTTCATATATCGAATACTGCATGTTTTTAGGATTCAAATATAATAGGAGAAGGTGATGCTGGGCTAATTTTTTCAGACAAAGGCGAGGTGTAACAAAGGCCTTTGCTGTCGGTATGCTTGATCTACTAGGAAAGTCTGCTTACCGATTGAAATAAGCACTGACGTATGTGGAGTATCTTGAACAAACTGCAGGGGTAAGAGTAGCACAAACGATCTGACTCTGGACTTAGAAAATTGGAAGATGATGGACACGACACCTTCTCCGTCCTTACACATAATGTTTGAAAATGTGCGAAATCCTGCTTTTGGATTTTTCTCAGAAGTTCTCGTTTGTTTATAGAGGTCTTAGAGCGCAGTGTGAAATTAGTTTAGGGTAGGCGAAATGAGACAAAGTCCGATGTTTCCGCCCTGCTTTTGCTGTGCGGGGTATATTATAAGCATCTGAGTTTTTCATTTGTTTGATTAAGAAGTGTTCAAAAGATCCGGTGTGCCCTCCATCCGATATTGTGAAATGGAATAGATGTTGTCGTAAACGACCGTTTACGAAAGAATGTGGTACTAAAACGGCAGTCGTTTTCTAAAACGTTTACAGTCATCGTATCCTAGCATTTACGGTGATATCCGACTAGGTATGCACCAGTGCCAGATAAAAACTGGGGACTGGGTCCCAGTCCGACTGGTTATGTATATTACTCAATTCATCATCAAATAAGTAGGGGTGCCCTTCGGTAGTCATTCTGAAGTACATATAGATATTCTTTATAAGTCATTATACGATCTACAGGAATATCCTCTATTAGTCATTATAGCGTATATAGGGTACCCTTTGTAAGTCATTGTTACGTATGTAGAGTTCAGTGGTGTAGTAGGTATGCATTAATGTTACTTAACTAAGCATCAGTTGATATGGTTACCATGTTAACTGGTACTGGTGCATATCTTACTGTGAAGATATTGGAATTAGATAACAGAGATGCGATCGGTTAAGGATTTTTTCAAACCAAACCGAACCGAACCGAGCCGAACTAATTTTTATTTTTAAAACTTTAACCCGAGCGGAACAGAATCGAATTAGTATTTAACCGAGTCGAACCGATCCCAACCAAAAATTTTGTACAAATTTCAAATTTCTTTAAGGAACTTATGATGTTATTAGGAAGTTTGTCTTAAACACTAATAATTGCTGTACACTATAAATAAATTTACTTATCCAGTTTTAGTAAAAAAGTACTATAATTATTAAAAAAATGAAAAGAATACTATAGGCTTTTTAGTTTTTGTTTAATCATTGTTCTCTATCAAGCAGGCCAAAACGAAAAACTGTGATAAAACGGTTAAAGAAGCTTCGAACCGAACCGAACCGAAAACAAATTTAACCAGGTGGAACCGAACCTATTTGTTTTTCAAAAATTTTTAACCGCACCGAAATCGGTTTGGCTCGGTTCGTTTAGAAATCGACTTTAGTCGCATCTCTGCTAGATAAGGTATGTACCACTATCAGTTAACATCGTAACCATACCAGCTGACGCTTAGTTAAATAATATTAATGCATACCTACTACACCGCTGAACTCTACATACGTAACAATGATTAACAAAGGGTACCCTATATACGCTATAATGACTAATAGAGGATATTCCTGTATATCGTATAATGACTTATAAAGAATATCTATATGTACTTCAGAATGACTACCGAAGGGCACCCCTACTTATTTGATAATGAATTGAGTAATATACATAACCAGTCGGACTGGGACCCAGTCGACTGGCACTGGTGCATACGTATATCCGACTATCGTTTACAGTTACCGTGTATTTACGGAGAACGTTTACGTGGATTTTTCACTATCACTGTTTATGGCGATCGTAATTTATCGTAAGACTTCGTTTATGTCGACAGTAAACGGTCACAAAATGCGTTCGCCGTTTTGCGCCGTAAGAAATAGATATACGGCCGTCTACGGTCGTGGATGATCGACCTGGGTATATCGCAGTAGAAGTAAGAGTAGTTTTGGAAAAACTGAAGATAAAAATTGTGAGGCATGGTTTAAGATACGTAGTAATAATATTAAAATAACATATTGGAGGAGTGGCAGATTTTGCTTCTAATCGTTCAGGGTACTTTACTAATATTTTTTAGTTATTTTCTTATCTAAATCCCTTTACTGAAATACTATTATTATCTATTTGAATATATAGGAATTTATTTTAAATTTATTTTTCCAATATTTGGTAGTTATATAGATTCTTAACATACCACATCATGATTTTGTAAGCTATGGTCGAAACGCATCGCATTCTGCTTTGAATCTATATATTTATTTGAGTGTTTAACAAGCCCACACCAGCAACCCACCCAGCTTTTCCATGTCCCAATTGAGAATGAGATAGTGTCGAACGTTCTAAATGGCTAATCAGCTCTAAATGAAAAAATGCTACGGTCAATTCTCAATCTACGCAGTCCATTTAAAATGGCTTCCATAAAGTGAATTTCCATCAAAAAATAATTCATTTTGAAGCAAAATTTAACAACTCATTGCAACTTGTGACCTTGAACAAGAAAATTTCATGGTCGTACATATAATCTGAAAAACTATTTTTCCATCATCACCGTTTTATTAGTCCTTGGCTTACAGTTACTTTCATAGTGTTGCCTTGTTTTATGAAAAGCATTAAAAAGTTGATCCCAGAGTAGAGGTTACCATAAGCATGCTATTACGGTATGGTGTTTTCTGTTTAATTTTTGAAAATTGTTTTCCTATTAAAGAAACCTGCATATAAAAAGTACTATTTCGATTTCGAATTGATTCTCATTTAACTGGTATATGAATAATTGCTAATGTCTTTTTTTTCTATTCTCTTTTACATAGCTTTAAGTTGTATTTTTTCTTGTTGATCTTATTCTTAAAGTCAAAACGAACAACAAGTGAAATAAACACTTGAAGGAGACTTCATAAGGAGTGCGAGTGACAAGAAACGATACATACAAAGTCACTCAAATCAATTCACTTTGCTATTTCATTTATCGTACTGCACTTTTATCTGTTATCTGTGTCAACAAAAGAATGCAAACCATGATAAAAGGCGACGCATTATTGTGAATATATACATCGAAACTATAAAAAATAAACTTCAACGTATTCATTTTAACGGAACATCAACTTTCAAAGTGTAAAATGTCAATGGTTCAAAACGTACCTTCCTCCTTTTTGGAACTGCCTGTGGAAATCGTGTATCGTATTCTTGACAAGATCGATGACTTTACAATTGTGTGTTCAGCTCGTAATGTTTGTGCACGGCTGAATGCAATTATTGACTCGTATCGTCGATATCAGGTAAGCTTCATTTTCAGAATGTGATCATATTTCTATCCTCTTTAAGATATAAGCTATTTAGAAAACGAACTATTTTCATTAGCATACTTGTTGATTTCAAAATAATAGTAATAACAAATTCATGTTAATATCTGCTTTGACTTTGATTCATAGTGTCTCAAAGAAGGCAAAGAGTTACACATATGAAGTCATTTCTACGGATTTGATGAGTCGTTTGTTCTTCTGCGTTACTTTTTTTATCTCGGACATTGAAGTTTTATTTCCTAGCAACACTTATAAATAAGACGACTTCAAAGAAATTAAATTGCAAAATCATAGAAGATGCCTTATTGAATTTCCATCAATTCTTTCTCTTTGGGACCTTTTTATCCATGAAGAGCATGGTAAAAATTAAATGTAGGTAGAGCCACCTCAAATTCGATTATTTAGTGGCCCGATTCGTTTCCTTCACTGTATGAACTCATTAACTAATTGTGTTAGATGTAGAGTTCTATTCTCTATCGAATAATGCCATTTTCAATGAGTATCATTCATGAAAAAATTACACGTGAGTGTGGGTATTTCTCTGGGTGTCAATATAGACATAAGCGTATTCTATCTTCTGAATAACAACATAACGCTCCGAACACACTAAAAATAGTTTCAAGATTTACTGGAGATGACCTACAGTTTCGGCTAACATATAGTCACCCACAATCACATCTAGAATTACTCTTACATCCTCAAGAAGTCTATACATAACACAATCGGTAAAAGATTTATCAACCTGAAGGGAATGAATCGGGACAAAGTTTACCCTCTATTTAAAATATCATTATTAGATGAAGCATGAAATTTTACATGTAACACAACTTTCTAGACACCCAGTATAGGTCACGAAGTGGATCAGAATGGGAAGCGCCCATTTCCAATTATCTATTTCAAGGAAAAACTGAGTATCTCATGAGTAAACACCGATTTTTTCTTTGATGATTCCTATCGAAAATATTATCATTCGATGGAGAATACAACTATGCACTTGATACAACTGTTAAAAGAGTTAACACAGTGAAGAAAACCAATTGAAACAAGAAATGTTCGCAATCGATGCATATTTCACTGTCTTGTATAGCACCAAAGTTTTTCTGCTTATGCAGGCACATAAGATTCTCCTCTTAGCTTGCATATCAATGAACAGAACAGTTCATAAAAAAGGGGTCATCAAATCTAAAGTTAATGTATTTCCATGATTCATCTCCCCTTATGAATAGCCTCACCAGAATCAAAAACAACTCGAAAATCATTCCACAGATATTATTTCTGTTGATCTCAACTCATCCTCGAAAAACCAACTGTTCCTGCAATAAAATCCAAAACCAGCCCTGAGGAGCTCATGCACACAAAGACATGCCTCCGCTAGTCTTTTAACAAATATATGCATAACTTACATTTATACCCAAAAAAAATAGAATTTATACTTACTGCCCCTTTAACGCCATTAAGCAGAAATACTGAATTATCCTACATATCCCAAAACGCATTTCAAAAAATGTTTTCACATAGACACTCATCGCACTTGATCTAGATTGGTATAAAATGGGGGATGCAGGAGCACTTCAAATCGCTGAAGTATTACAACATAACAAGGTTATTCTCATTCACACTTCACAACGACTTTAGACAAATAACCATTCATCCACCCAGACACTAACCACAATAAGTCTGAACGAGAATGAAATCGGGGACCAAGGAGTAAAACATCTCGCTCAAGCTTTGCAACATAACAAAGTGACCCCAATTCTCACTCCTCACATACTTAACACAGATCTCCACTCTTCCACACAGACACTCACAATACTTCATCTCGATCAAAATGAAATCGGATATCGAGGAACAAACCATTTCGCTCAAGCGTTGAAACACAACACCGTAACTCTCAGTCACACTTCACATAAACTCTAATATAGCACATCCTCTTATTCAAACAGACACTCACCTCAATCAGTCTGAATGCCAATCAACTAAAAGCGCGAGGAGCACAGTGCCTCGCTATGGGATTACAATACAACACCGTGACTCTCATTCAAACATGAAACATACTTAAGTCTCATAACAACTCTTTCACGCAGACACTCAGCATACTTCATCTCGAATGGAATGACATCGGTGATCAAGGAGCACGATATATCGCTAAAGCATTACAGCATAATTCCGTAACTCTCATTCACGCTTCACACATACTTAAATGACACGACCGCTATTTCACGCAGACAGTCACCGTACTTCATCTCGATGGTAATAACATCGGCATTCGGGGAGCACAAGAACTTGCTCAAGCGATCAAACATAACACCGTGACTCTCATTCAAACTTCACACGTATTTAGTAAAATATAACGAATCGTTCTCACAGACACTCACCATCCTCCATCTCGATAAAAACAAAATCGGATACCAAGGAACACATTATCTCGCTACAGCATTACAAAACAACACCGTGACACTGATTTACACTTCCAACGTACTTTTGAATAACAAATCCACTTCTTCACATAGACACTCGCCGCACTTCATCTCGGTTATAATGGAATCAAGCAACAAGGAGCGCAGTATCTCGGCGAAGCTTTACAACACAACATCGTGACTGTCAACCAAACATAACACGTACTTTAGCCTAATGTATCCACTCCGTAATACAGACACTCACCACACTTGATCTCAATTCGAATGAAATCGGGGATCAAGGAGCAACACATCTGGCTAAAGCATTACGAAATAACACAGTGACTCCCATTCTCACCAAACACATATACTTAATTCACATAGAAATGCTTTCACCCAGACACTCAAAGCAATCAGCCTGAATGCCACTCAAATCGGAGATCAAGGAGCCCAACATATCGCTCATGCATTACAACATAACACGGTGACTCTAATTCACAGTTCACACATTCTTTGCTGAAATAACCATTCTTTCACACAGACACTCAGCATACTTCATCTCGATAGAAATAACATCCGAGATCGAGGAGCTCAATATCTCGCTCAAGCAATAAAATATAATACCGTGACTCCCATTCTCTTCACACATACATTTTTCAGATGTCCACTGATTCAAACAGACACTCACCGCAATTCATCTCTTCGCTAATCAAATCGGAGAACAAGGAGAACAAGATCTCCGTGAAGCATTAAAACACAACAAAGTGACTTTAATTTACACTTCACACGTACTTCAGCATAACATATCAAGTCCTACACACAGACACTCACCACACTCAATCTGAATATCAATGAAATCGGAGAGCTAGCAGCGCAGTCTCTCGCCAAAGCATTAAAACACAACACTGTGACTCCCATCCACACTCACACATACTTTATTCACATATACTCCGATTAGAACAGACACTCACCAAACTTTACCTCGGCGGTAATGAATTGGGACGCCAAGGGGATCAATATCTCGGTGAAGGATTACTCCGCGACACGGTGACAATCATTTAAACTTCACATGTACTTCAGTATAACATACCCACACCTTCACACAGACACTCACCACATTCAATGTGAGTATCCATGAAATCGGTGAGCTAGGAGCACAACACCTCGCTCAAGCACTACAACAAAACACCGTGACTCTCATTCACACTTCACACATACTTGATTCACATCAACACTCGTTCACACAGACACTCACCATACTTCATCTCTATAGAAATAACGTCGGGGATCGAGGAGCACAACATCTTGCTCAAGCCTTACAACATAACACCGTGACCCTCAATCTCACCGCGCACACATTTTGTTCACATATACACTAATTCAAGCAGACACTCACCGAACTCAGTCTCTTTGGTAATCAAATCGGACACCAAGGAGCACATCATCTTGGTGAAGCGTTGCAACACAACACCGTGACTCTCATTTAAACATCATACGTACTAATTATAAGATTTCCACTTCTTCACACAGACACTCACGATACTTGATCTCCATTGGAATGAAATCCGAGATCAAGGAGCGCAGCATCTAGGCGAAGGATTACAACAGAACTCTGTGACTCTCAATCACACTAGACACATACTTTATTCAGATACCTCTCTTTCCAACAGACACTCACAACACTCCATCTCGGTGATAACCAAATCCGAGACCAAGGAGCGCAACATCTAGGTGAAGCATTACAACACAACACCGTGAGTCTCATTCACACTCACACATACTTTAGTCACATATCCCCTCTTTCAAACAGACACTCACAACACTCTATCTCGGTGATAACCAAATCCGAGATCAAGGCGCACAACATCTTTGTGAAGCATTACAAAACAACACCGTGACTTTCACTCACACTTCACACGTACGTTTTTCAGATATCCCCTCTTTCAAACAGACACTCACCAAACTCAATCTTTTTGGTAATCAAATCGGATTCCAAGGAGCACAACATCTTGGTGAAGGATTACAACACAACACCGTGACTGTCATTCAAATATCGAACGTATTTTAGTATGATATATCCACTCCTTTAAACAGACACTATCCATACTTGAACTCGATCGGTGTGATATCGGGGATCAAGGAGCACAACATCTCGCTCAAGCATTACAACATAACACCGTGAATTGAATTATCACAGGACACATACTTTATTCACGTATGCATCGTTTGACGCAGACACTCACCACAATCAGTTTGAATGGCAATGAAATCGGATATAAAGGAGCACAACATCTCGCTCAAGCATTACAACATAACACCGTGACGCACATTTACATTTCAAACATACTTCATTGAGGTATTCACTCTTTCACACAGACACTAAAAGCACTTCATCTCGGTGATAATGAAATCGGATATCAAGGAGCACAACATCTCGGCGAAGCGTTACAACACAACACCGTGACAGTCATTCACACTGTACATATAGTTTATTTGCATTTCCAGTCTCTCACACAGACACTCACCACAATCAGTCTTAACGAGAATGAAATCGGAGACCAAGGAGCACAACATCTAGCTCAAGCATTACAACATAACACCGTGAATCTCATTGACACTGGAGACATACTTTATTCACATACACATGCTTTTATGCAGACACTCACCACGATCACTTTGAACGAGAATGAAATCGGAGATCAAGGAGCACAACATTTCGCTGAAACATTACAAAATAACACCGTGAATTTCATTTACATTTCACACGTATTTCATTCAGGTATTCACTCTTTCACACAGACACTCCAAACTCTTGATCTCGGTCATAATAAGATCGGATACCATGGAGCGCAGCATCTTGCAGAAGCATTACAACATAACAGCGTGAGCCTCATTCCCAATGGGCACATAGTTTATTCACATATCCACTGTTTCACACAGACACTCACCAAAATCAGTCTGAATTACAATAAAAGTGGATACCAAGGAGCACAACGTTTTTCACAAGCGTTGCAACATAATTCCGTGACACTCGTTCACACTTGACACATACTATATTCACATATTCATGTGTTCACACAGACACTCACCATACTTTATGTCGGCAATCATCTAAGCGGATAGAAATAGCTACTCCGTTTGGGGATGCTGATCAAACGGAGTGAGCATCAAACAAAATCGTGAAGATGTTCAAGAAATTTGGGGTGGACTGGACTTACCTGGCATTAGTTTTTTGTGATTCGCTTCTTTTTAGCTGAGATTAAGTGTGGAAAATGAAGGTTATTTTTTTGTGTTGGGCGTGTTTTCCCGCTCCATTCACAATTTTTCTTTTTTATTTGGAGCTCGCAAATATAATATGATTTAGTCCTCGGGTTTATCTATGTTCTTAGGATCAGGGGTTGCTTTTTATTTGACTGAAACAAATTTAGTTTGTGTGATTATATTCTGCTGATGGGAACATAGATATTGATAGAGTCAGATTTAGGGTTATTTACGGCATAGTGCAGAACCTTTGGGCGCAATGTGGTTCAGTGGTTATTTGTTCTTCATCTATTCGCTAGTTACTGAGTTCAAATGATAAGACCACTAGCCATGTAATGACCTTGGGCAAGTCACTTTTGCGTTATTGTCTCAGATAAATGTAATACGGTAATGTATTGAACGACGCCATGATCTCTCCTATGGAGATATCTTGCCAGTCGCTAATCCATATGTGGAAGTGGAATGATTGAACAGAAAGCAGTGCTGATATCGCTGTTCGGAAAAAGAGAGCCGGCAGAAACGAATCATGATTGTAGATAGTAGAAAACCGTACCGGCTCGGACATCTACCATGTCAAGAAGGTCCACGTGTACTGCCGAGTAACCAGGGCAGCGTTGAAAAATCGGCTACTGGAAAACAAACCGTGAGAAAAGGACAGAGAATGATCACGGAGAAATTAAAATTAGTCCATAGCATCGTAACAGTTGCAACATAGAACGTTCAAACACTATTGGCGACCGGAAAATTGGAGTTGCTAAGACTACCCTGTGAAACATTTTCGCTGATTTTAATCGAATTATTCTGCAACAAAATCGAAATTAAAATTCGGATTAATAATTTTGATTATCATAGATCATGACTTAACCATTACTTAAGATTGTTACGTATTCAGTATGAAATTTTCTGATTAAAATTTATGATTTTGCAAGAAAACCGAAATTATCAATCGATTTTAAATCATGATTTTCCTGGAGAATAATCAATTATAATCCGAAAATTTCGTACTGAATATGTAACAATATTGTGTAATGGTTAAGTCATGATCTATGATAATCAAAATTCCTAATCCAGATTTCAATTTCGATTTTGTTACAGAATAATTGGATTAGAATCAGCGAAACTTTTTCGGTGGGTAGCGGTGGGTACTGTATTTACTTTGACGAAAAGTAAAGTAAATGTGCCACCCCTAGCTAAGACATGAGATGAAGAGTTTCAGGGACGATATCATAGGTATCTCGGAAGAACGATGGACAGGTAAAAGTGAGACACTAAATGCACTCTAAAATAAGAAAATTTTTCACAGAACTTAAATAGGTTCTTCCCGCGGGCACACCGGAAGAACCTTTTCGGGTTCAGTACAGAACTTTAAAAGGCTTCGTATTAAAGCTACAAAACCTTTTCAAGATCTACAAAATCTGAAAGGTTTTGCAGCATACAAACCGAACCTTTTAAAGTTCTATACTAAACCAAAAAATTCTTCCGGTGTGCCCGCGTGAAGAGCATTTATAGTTCCGTAAAAAACCCATTTGTTTTTAGTGTGAGAAGACTTCATCTGTTCACGAGAACAGAATTCACATGTAAGAGACGTACTTTCTGAAAAAAGGAGTTTTGAAGAACCCTTTAAGGTTTTGTCTTTCACTCGATCGCAGCACCCCAAAAAGTGGTTCTGAACAAGAAAAAAAGGTGTTCCAGAGGATGCCTGAACTTTTTCTTATCTTTTGCAGAACCATTTTCAGGGGGTTCTGCAGTCGGGTTAAAGACAGAACCTTAATAGGTTCTGCAAAACTCCCTTTTCTTTTTTAGAGACAAACCTGATTTCTTTTCCCATTGTTAGACAATGCATGCTATATTTGGATGTGTCGTAGGGTGGTTGTCATCAGAAAAAACAATGGTTGACGTTTGTGATAAAATAGAACAAGTGTCATAGTCGTTGGTTTGATGCTTTACTATATGTTGCTCATGTGCCTTTCCCCAGGAGGATCATTCCGACCATCAGATCCAATCGGATCCGACAGGCATCCAATCATGTTTCTATCGAAGTTTCTCGTATCCGATGAAATCCCATCGGATTCCTGGTTGCGATTCCTGATTCGGATCCCTAGTGTTGGATTTTATCGAATCCTACTATCGGAATCCGATTTGATTTCATCGTGTGATCAGACAGGCCTCTACTGTGGGGTTTAAATGCTTATTCGTACTCAAATAAGAAAATAGGTTTCTTTCGTCGGATCCTTTACTGTTTCCACAACCCGGATTCCCATATGATTTCATCGGATCCAATCGGATTCGGTATTGGATTCATTCACCTAGGGTGTATAGAATGGAGTCATTCGATCATCGTTAATGTATTCTATCGATGCATGTGATCGGTATTATACCTGTATTGACGACCTAAAGGTTCTCCGGATTCATTTTTCTATCTAACTATTTGCTTCGTTCAGCTAGAGAAAAGCAAAATGTATACTCATGAATAATTTCTGATGCAAAAGAATGTAATAGAAGCGCACGTATTAAATTTTCTTTTAGTTTCATTTTTTCATTCATGGAAATGATACACAATAAGTGTCCTTCTCGTTTATGGCAATGGCTCTTTTCCCAATCAAATCACATCTTCAACTGGCAGTTCGCCGTACTCTGTAACTGTTCGTGATTTTAATAATGACACTCGACTAGATATTGTCGTTGCTAATTTGTATAATCAGAGAATAAGTGTGCTTTTGGGACGTTCTCTCGTGATTGACTCGTACCAAATGTTGTTCGATACTGGCAATGAATCTTAACCCAAGTCGTTGACTTTAGGGGATTTAAATAAGGATAAACAATCAGATATTGTAGTGGTAAATAAAGGTACCAGTAGCATTGGTATTTTTCTGTAACACAGCAATGGATTTGTCTCGAATGAAATGACATATTCAACTAGCTCTATCCCATGGTACGTGGCTGCCGAAGATTTAAACAACGATACCGTACTTGGCATCGCCGTCGTAAATTATGTTGCTGATAACGTTTGTTTATTTCTAGGAGATTGTAAAGGCGCATTTTCTAATGAACAAGCTTTTTCGACCAGTATTTGTTCTCAACTAAAAGTGCTTGCTGTTTGTGATTTCGATAGCGATACAGTACTAGACATTATCGTATGTAATTATGGCACCGGCCAAGTAGGTGTGTTGCGTGGTCACGGCAATGGATCCTTTGCTGACGTTATTTGGTAAATCCTTGAGTGATTCGGGTAGATCACATATACCCTTGAATGACTCATGACCTATGAGTCGAATGGTTTATGATAGTACAGCCCAGGTCGTTCGTTCCGGAGACCGGATCCGGCCGGAACCCGCAGGAAACGTGATATTTTC
>OENT01002203.1:0-26226 GCA_900239685.1 Rotaria macrura | reverse complement strand
ATAGGAAACAAATTTTCTTGCTCGTAATTCATTTGGTTCTATTTCTTTCGTCTACAAAATTTTTTCAGAGCCCATAGTTCTTAGACAGACGCAAAATTAAAATTTGCGACATTCACCCTGTGTTTACTTAAGAATCACTTTGACGGTATGGAATTTATGATCTGCCTAAATACAATTACTTAGATTTGGTTTCTCTGAGATAACCATGGAATCGAAAAAATGCTATTGCATAACCACATTGTTATCAGAGTCATACGTGAGGAGTCGATCAGTAAATCCATTCTCTAGGACAAAATAATAAATATGAAAATATATGAAGTAATTTGGTTACCGAAACCTTTATCTGGACCAGTTTACCATGTTATCTTCTGATACCAATCCTGGTCCTGTTAAAGCCTAAATGTAGTTCTGAAGGTCCTGAGTACAGCAACGCTAGGATCGGGACTACTATACACGTCACGAATTAAAAACCACGTCTTGAGTCGGAAATTCAATCTGTTCTGCTATTTTCCCTCGAATTCATTCATTTGTCGACAGATTTCAGATATTATCCTTATCGAAATGGTCAGCATGAGAAGTTTCACAAGATGCACTATGCGATGAGTTTTTGAAGAATGTCTTTATTTTTCTGTTCGTATGTATTATTGGAAGAATGAGAGAAAAAATGTATATTCAGATCTTAGAATGGCTATATTCTGACGATTAGGTACTTATTAGGTTTTGTAGAGTAATATTCGCTTTACAAAACTGTATAGTTGATTTTTGATTTACGATCAAAAACACGAAGTGGTCTCAATCTAAGTTCGTAAATGATTTCTGGCTTAATTTTGTAACCGTTTTTCAACTTTAGCATCTTCCAATGAGTTTTGATTGAGCTGAAAATTTGCAGGGATACATATTTTAGTTCCAGAGACTGACTGCTACCGTAGTCAGTATCAATTAATAATTATAGACAATCACAGTGCAAATGGAGAGCTTTAGCTTCTTTTTTCAGCTGTCGATAGTAGAATGATGCCACTCTAGAATTCTCGCCAGTTCTGAAATCCTTAGACAGCTACCTATGACTTTCAGCTGCTTCAGCGTAAAAGATAACAGAATGTTTCATCACATTAATTACCGATTTCCAAACTTTTAAGTGAAGCTTCTTTATCATATCATATCGCTTCAAGTATTTCATGAAAATATTCGCTAATATTTTTCAGAGAGTATTTACTAAATAATTATGTATCCAATGACATTTCTCTATTGATGATAACGCATTCCTGTTTAGTATGGGCAGCCACTAACGGATAGGCATCTACTGTTAATCAGTGGTAATAAATATTGTTTCCGCTCTTATGATCATCGAAGTCTTGAGATCGTTATAATTTATATTTCTTGAAAACACAGTTATAATTAGTTTAAACAGTGTGATCGACTGAGACAAAACGATTAACAATGTATTCGTTTTATGAGAGAAAAATGAAAGAAATTATAAAATAACTAAATTGTGTCACGGGTGGCTTGGCTATTATTTTCTCTATAGTATAGAAATTGAGCGAACGTTTGTATGATTCAATACGAATATTCCCATGCGCCGTCACAGTTCCCACACGATAACTGATGTACTGATTCAATGCAAATATGAGCATACAAGAATAGAGTACGGTCTTATTTATGCTTTATCAAAAATCCGAGCGAAATCCTACGATTACTGTGAAAACTGGATCCGTTTTTTAGTTCATTCAATCGAATAAACGTCAACAGCGTATTCTACTTCAACTATTCCATTCACTTTTATTACTAAAAGACTCACCATAATAAAGAAAGCAAGGTTCTTCTAGATGAGATCTCGACTTGATCGATTTCTCTCCTATCATTTACCTAATATTCTACTGATTACCATTAGAATAATAACATTAATCGATTTCGATGCCATCGTTTTTTTCTGATGTCAAATTATGTATCTCTTTAAAATTTCATCTCAATCAAATCTCATTTGGTGATTCTAAAATTGAAAAATAGTTACAATCTTAAGCTAGAAACCGTTTTCGACCTTAAATTCAGATTACATCAAATGATTCGATTGCAAGATGAGGAACCCAATTTTGAGCTTCTTCGAGGAACCTCTACTTTAAAAAATAGAGTCAGTAGGTAATAATCAGAAAATACTTATTTTAAGATCTGAAGACCTGTTTCTTTTTCTCATATTCTCAAGAATATCATCAAACGAAAAATAAGTATGTTCTTCGGAAACTCATGGTATAGGCCATCTTGAAAAACGTCTTGTACTGATGATTCTTAAAAGAATATCTCTGGAAACTTTCGACAAAGGACTGCGTTGGGAAGAAAATACTGAAAATCATCGATTTACCAGTGAAAGCAATGTTTCATAAGTATTTTCACAATAGCATGTCTATTTGTGCAACGATTCTAGAAATTCTTAACCGAAATCAAAAGCATAAAAGCCCATACGAGTTACACTGTATCGAATCATTTTTAAAATGTTTGTATTTCTACGGTTGACGTCTCATTGAAACACGTTTCTGATAGATTAAGCAAAGACCATTCCCATGTCAAAATATATAATTACTACTGAAACCAAGAGGAACCTGATTGATTTAGAAATAATAGAAAGGGATTGAACAAGATACGTAATGTGATAAAATAGACAGAGGAGGATAAATTATAACTCTATCCACCCTAGGAGGACATTCCCGTTAAAAATTAGTAAGTTTCAAGATCATGGCACGTCAGATTTTTGGAATTACCTATTGATTATGATAAAATATTCTTTGATAAAGTAATACACTCATAATTTGACTTTGAAAATGAATTCGAAATGATACATTCACTATCATCCACGACATTGGAATGGGAAAGAGAAAATAGCAAAAATACGCGAAAACATTTACAGAGCATTATTTGTACTGAAAAATTGAATCAGCCTACCAAGCGATTTTCTTTTCAATCACATATAGAAAGATGCAGTTTTTCACGAGCTATCTTTTAGTGTGAAAATAATTTTGGGAGAGCACTGCCATGGTACATTTTTAGGGGAAAAACATGAAAAAATTTAAAAAAACCGGATCATTTTCGTCTATTTTTTCAGTGAAAAAACACATATTAGAGTCCATTTATATTTCACAATCGCGTTCTATCATAGTGTACTTAATGAATTAAATCAAGACGCTTCAAATGATACTAAATAAGGGGATCTTCAATGGTAAAATATGTTTCTGTCAAGTGCAAAATCAATTTGTATAGAAATCATCAAATTTTTACAAAAATATTTGAGGGTGGGTTCAATGATCTTTCTATATCTCTGGATAGGAATCTCAGAAAGGCTTAAAAATTTGGATTACATAATAACTTTTCATGGGCTTTTGAATGGTATATTTAATTTCATAAAGTAAAATTTGTCGTGCACTCGTCTATGTAGAGATTGGTCGGTTTTCTCGTGGACCCTCTCTTAAGCCCGAATTCCCAATCCAAATGGTCAGTGTAGAATCCGGATGTGATATATGCGTTGTACTCGACATTCATCGATTAAAGAGTACCTTGGAAAGTGTTTCTCTTTAATGTATATTAAATCAGAACTCATTCTCTGCGCTTTCTAAATTTGTTTACCAGATCGATTTCTCCAATGCAGAATTCTTGCATCAATCTGTCGCATTATCGCCGGCAATCGTTGAATATCACCCTCGTCGTTCTTTACGAGTTCATCTTGTGACGTTGACGATTCTAACAGAGAATAAAAACAACAGATGAGAAGGTTGTCGAAATTATTTCCACTAAAATGTCGAGAAACGACGGTGGATGACTGTACTTGTTCGAATGTGCAAAGGAATTAGATATGTCATGTGCAACTTACTAGGTACTGGAGGTATACTTGGTTCAACGATTATATCAATTTCTTCAATCCCCATCATCACATAATCAACTAACTGTTGAGCATTGGCAGGAACATAAACAGTTGTACTTGTATTTTTGTCAGCGTAACTCACGCTGTATTTTTGATTTTCTTCAATAGAGAGCGTATTTCGTACCATTACATCTATTTCAGCAGCCGACAATGAGTCTCTGAACTCCACCAGGGCTACTGGGCCATCATTTTTTTTCAATAGTATTCTGTGTAAGTGTGTTGGTGCCACAGTGAATCTCGATGTCATGATGAGATCTGAAGAGCAAAAGAATAATGTGAAAAATACACTAAATCTTATGGTGATGCTGCTGTAAGCGTTCAAATCAATCTTTTACATTCTGCTCTGTCAGAGAATCGAGATACAATATTCAACAGGAAAGGTCGACAAACATAGAACGAAGACACGATAAAGACAGTAGTTCTATATCAGCCGTTCCTTTTTCGTTCTCTCTTTCTCTCTATAACCAATAATACGACGAACTGTTAACTATATAGAAAATCAGTCAAAAAGTGACGCCCTCTCTCAATAATCTCATTTCAGAGATAGAATAATGGCGCACTACCCTTACAAAAGTGTTCACATTCAGAATACCGAGGTGATTATATTACAAAGGGATCAAACCTAGAGAAATTCGTACGCAGAGATGCAGCTGTGCCTAATACCCAGGTGGATCGTTTCGGTCACCGCATCCTACAGGAATCGGCAGGAAAAACGCGAGAAAATCGCCGTATCCTTCAGGGAAACCCAGGGAATAGTTGGAATATGAAAGCAGAATTCTGTCGGGAAACTTTCCAGACTTTCCCAGATGATTTGTGGCTGGTTCCTGTCAGAAAGAACAGGAATTGTTTGGAATCCACCTAAAGAAAGTATGAAACATCTCCGGTCAGAACACTGTTCATATGTTCCATTGATTTCCGGCATTTTCCTGCGTGTACCAGTCGCTACTTCTCGACTTGGATATCCTAAAATTTGCAAATGCAAGCACTTCTACAAAATTTTTATCTACAGCGAGTGATGTAGGTTCGGGGATGTACATTTCTGAATGAGATGGTACTTCTCCAGTGGCACATGGTCACTTGTCCCGTTGCAGATATCCCCCACATTTGCACCGACATCAATCTTCAGCTGAATCAATGGTACTATATGCCAATTCGTCGCCGCTCGATTCGTCGCCACTCAATTCGTCTCGCATTCAATTTGTCGCATTCATTTCGTCGCGTGTTTTCTTTAATTGAATGTTTGTAACTGTGTTTCGTCTTATCACACAATTCACAACTAATTTTCGAGAAATTCGACATCTATGTTTCTTTAGTAATAACTCGTATACATTAGAGAAAAAATGTTTTTTCTGGTCCTTGTCAGAGAAGGAACTTGGAAAATACTGTTAGTCAAAATTTGTTTAGATTTCGAAAATGAAAAGTCGGCATGTTCAGTTTAAGCAGTATTTCATTAATAAATGGCTTATTAAATCTGAGATGAGTATAAAGGCCACTAGCTTGCTGAGGACGCTACTAAATAAATCTTCAAATTAACTCATTCAGTAATTTAAATTAAAAATTATCAACGAGAAAGACAAAACCTACAGTTTTTTAGCTGAGATACATTTATATCATGGAAAATCTAATTAAAAAAAGTAAATCTTATTTTTCGTTGTCGAAATAGAGCTTGGTCCCTTTTCATCGTCATTTTAGTCAAGAAAAATTTAGACAAAATCATCTTCAGCAACAGTTCTTCAGTGCAATCATGAAATCATAGCTGAATAAAGTGTCCATCAAAGGGGAAAATAATTTTTTCGATGAAACGGGAAGATACCTCAAAAAAAGAATTTACACTGATGAGTTAATTGCCAGGACGATGAAGACGAACATGTAAACTAATTACATTTTTCTCTACTGGGGAAAAACACAGACAGAGAGAGAGCAACGAAATTATATATAATATAGTGGCAATGCGACGAATTGAGTGTGCGACGAATTGATCGGTCACCGAATCAATCCAATCAGCCGGGAAATTCTGATCGGATTTCCGGAGACGGATGAATTCTATTTTCTTGCTTAAGTTCCAATTAGTACGTGATAGCATTGCTAGAGTTGAGTCAATATCTCACGTAAGATTCTGCCAGATTCTTATTGTAGTATTTGATAACATCCAACACTTGGATCTGAAAAACATTCCCACTCACGAATTCCGATAAGATTATGTTGGTTTTTATAGAAAAATGTATACAATCTGATGGGATTCTCATTGGATTCTGACCAAAATCCGTTCGAATTCAATTTTTCAAAATGATTCTTCTCGGGCGCTGTAGATACAGCTTCTGTGGAAGCAGAATCGCTGGTATCTGCAAATTTTAGGATATGTCACATGGTCCTATTGCATTGTACATCAAGCAATGAGATCTAATATATTAGTACAGTAATGGAAATTTTTGATTGAAATGATTATTTTTTAGTTGCCAAGATTACTCAATACACGAAAAGTGAAGGAACAGAAAGATAATTGCGTAAGCGGACAAATAAGATATTCGTTATGCATATGTGATATATATCATACTTTGTTTTTCTTTCATCTTGTCGTTTTTGGTGTTCGTTTACTTGATGAATGAAATTATTCATTATTTGATGTTGATTCATCTGCCGGTGATGTTCGGATTTATTTAGATATCCGTTGATGTTGTTACTGTTGATTTGATTGTATCCGTTGCTGTGTTGTTGGGGCTAAACGATTCGATGGATTACAATTTTTAAATATTATTGATGATTTATCACTTTTTGGTTATGTTGAGCACATACTCGAACCAACACACCACATATGAAACATTCTAGCCATTGGCTTTTACCATTTGGTGATACTGCACGTTTGTTTAATCGTTCATTTGAAAGTTCATTGGCTGTTATTGATTGAGGTTTTCCATCAGTATTAATTGCATTGACATCCATTAAAATTTCCATTGTGATTGAGCCTTTTTATCGTATAGATTGTCATGCACCGGTAGTATTTGTTCGTTATGAACAGGGAAACAGTAATCATAAAATTTTTTCAAACGACAAAGACTGCGATTAACACAACGTTTTTGATAACATCTATTCTGTTTCGCATAGTCGAAAAATTGTAACCATGATTACTTAACATCATACGACGAGGTGTATTATGAAGAGATAAAAGAGTGTATGGAGCAAAACTATAGGGAATAAGTGATAATTATAATAACAGACGGGGATCTTTTCCTCTATCAATCAATGCTTTCAGTAACACGCTCGCAAAATTCATTACCGCATTGTTGTTGATCAAAAAAGCTTTTAACACTGAATAATAAATCCTAGAACACTAAGTTAATGTTTTGTTCAAGTATTTCTTGCTGAAATCCAGTGAATTTGTTGAAGTACTCCGCGGAATAAAGAGGGAATGTATCAATATTTGATCTTCCAAACGTAGAAGCTACCCATGCAAAACGCAATAAGTATTTAATGATATAACGGCAAAAGATGTTAATTATTTGATTGTGAAATGCGTTAAAAACATATTTAAAGCCAAATTCCATGTACTTTTTTAGCTAGAAATAATTTATCGTAAAATAACCCAGGAGATTTAATCAAAACTTTGTTTTTAACTTTTATTGATTTTGAATTGGCAGCCAACCTACTTTGGTCTGACATGACCTGAGAACCGATCATGTGTATAACAGAACATGGATGGATTTCACAGTGTTGATCGTTCCAGCTATATAGTGCAGCTACTTTATTACTAGATGAAAATTACCTCCGATAGACATCCTTTTAGTATAACGTCAAACAAGCTTCTATGTATAATATTATTCAATTTTATCGAAAGTAAACAACTACTTGATCACCCTTGTACTCTGTCACTCAAATTCTATTCTTTACTTACCATCATTCAAGTTCCACTAGTGCTTATCACATCCATATATGTTTGACAACTGCTGTTTTTCTAGAGACCTGCGGGGGCCCCCGAACTCCGACGAGTTAAAAAACGAAAATTTTTCGGAGTCGGGTTCGGAGTCGGAGTTAGTGGAATAAATTTTTTCGGAATCGGAGTCGGAGTCAATTTTATTGTCTGGGTTTATCGGAGTCCGATTAACCCCGAAAAATTATAATTGTGTGATAAATTTCCGCTATTTCACACAACAATATCCTCATTTTTCATGTTAAGAAGAAAAAAGATAAAACACAACGCTTGGTAATATAGTGAGATTTTACTTCAGGACAAAAAAGAACAAATGAACCATTTTGACAGTATAAGATTCGAATGATCGACCAAGGAAAACAATGCTATTTTTGAAGAAATACACTCTGCGAATCATTGACGAGAATTACATGAAAATATTGCTGCATTTGAGTAGAATTGAAGTGCTTCTCTTTTTCACGATTTTCCCAGATTCATTATTTTCATCTATCACCTTTTGAATCTCGTTTTTTCTCAAACAACTATTAGTCATTTTTTATTTTTCAGAGTACCATAAATGCAAAACTCAAAATTATTTCTTTGATTTTTCTTTGATTTTCATTAACGCATTTGTTTATCTAGTTTGATGTATTCAAAAATAAGCAATAAAATACACCAGAGGTCATCCATTTTCAATAATAATTTTTTGGAGTTTTCCGGAGTTTTTCGGAGTTGGAGTTGGAGTTGGAAAAAAATATTTTTCGGAGTCGGAGTGGGGGTCGGAGTCAGAGAAATGAAGTTTTTTCGGAATCGGAGTAGGACTGAACAATTTTTCGGAGTCGGAGTCGGGTTTCGGAATAAAAAAATTGACTCCGCAGGTCTCTATGTTTTTCTGATTTATATTCTTTACATATGATTCCTGTTCTTTCTTTAGAAAGAAAAAATAACATTCGTTTTTAATGTCACCATCTGTTCACAATATTCTTATTCTTTCTTTTATTTTAAATTACAAAAAGAAACCAAATGGAATATCACCGCACATCACAAATCATCTTCCACGTTTACTCTTTCGTTTTTCTTTCTCCCATCATTATCTCTACGTTAAGAAATATCAGCGGTCAATATTGATTGATTCACAAGAGAAAGATTAAACTCACTTTTTTTCAGTCACTCGTCGATATTGACTACATGGCTCTATATTCATATGTATATAAAAGGCTTATTTTACCTTGAGCATAGTAGTATACAATCTATTACGTGAATAATTATACATAAATAATATTCACCTATCAAGTTAAGAATGATTTGTATCCAACGTTAAAATTGAATTATCGAAAAAAAAATGTCTGAGTATTTCTAATACATTCATTCTACGACGAACAAGATTTTACTGTGTAGTTTAAGTACATAACAAAATACAAGAAAATGAAATAGATAGTTTAGTTTCGTAATGAACCAGATGGAGCTGTACCGTAAGTTCGTGCACTAGATGTTGAATGAGCACTTGAATACTTATTCGATTCCAGTTTAAAAGCTAAATGGAACGAAAAACTATTTACAGAAAGATCAATAAAAAACACGTGAAGAAAAAAATCAAACGCACTTGTTTGGTTTCTGTATTGTAGTATGTCCAAAATTTATCTTCAGATTTATCGACTTCACGACTTGGAATCTTTCAAAAAAAACAAACAATTAAAACATCGAATATTGATCAAGCAAACTATTATACTTTGACAGTGATAGTTGCATAAGGTTCCGCTACGAAGAGTAATATTTCGGGATAATCAGTTTGAAAGAAAGTGATTGTTGTTTTGTGTCTAAATTCAATGGAAACATGTTTTGATTCGCATTTTGATCGCGACAATCACGTATGAAATAATAAACTTTTCTTTGATCAGTTATTGTGAATTCTTTTCCGTTAGGAAAATGGAATCGTTATCAGAAATACTACGTTGTTGAAGCTTTACGGATGAAGCTATTTGAAGATTTCACTTCCGATAAGAAGCATCAGAGAAGTTCGATCGAATTGACCAACATAGGAACGATGTTATTTCGACTTGGTCATCAAAATGAGAAGATAACTTAATTGATATTGTAAAAAACTAACATTCATCACCATGAACCATTGTATTTATGAAGAATAATTCATCACTTCTGTTTCTCACGGTGTCATTTTGTATCTAATTAGATATTCAACAACTACCTAGATCAATTGCTTCGTTATACTACATAGACAGTTCTTATAGAAAGGTCAGAGATGACTCAGTAGGTGTTAAAGGAGTAATTAAAGCTCTAGTGACATAGGTTGCCAACAGATGTTAGATTATCTTATCCATTCAATAGCATATGATAATTAGTAGATTCTTATTAGATTTAGAATCTTGATGTCTATATTTTCTTCTTCAAGCAAACTCTATGAATGGTGTTGTACATATAAATTCATATATAAAACTCAGTATTCTTTTTTATGAAATCAAACACAATTGAATTTTTCATTTATTGTCGGACATTTTACTGGGACTATTTATGAAAGTGAAAATTAGAACGTAATATTTCGTTCGAATGTTTTCTATATCCTATTGTGTGCGTAAAATTTTACCTGGATTACGTTGTTTGGTAACTGTAATAGGAATAAAAACAAAATAAAATCAGTGAAAAGAATTTTAATAAATTCTCGAACTTCATACTGAGTTTTATTTACAGAATGTGCATATCAACCATCTCGCGTGACTGCCAACTCTTAATCTAAGCTCTTCAGATTCAATCATTTAAAATCTTCGCTTGAGGTTTTTTTCTACGCTGCCTTCAATATTCAAAGGACGTAGGCGGGGTCGTAAGCATAAGTCGTTTCTTGAGAAAGATTCATAATCCACACCCATACCTTAGTGGAACAGACACTGGTGAGTGATCGTTTCTATCAAACTATAAAACCATTTTTTCTGAATGAACAAACAATACGGAATTTCCATCGATAATTCCATCGTTTTGGCATAAACTTTATCAAATCAACAGTTTCATTAGACAGACGGTCACATAAATATTGAAATCATTCATGAAAGTCAGATTTTAAATAAGTTTTGATGAATAGAAAATGCTTGAAACCACTGAATTTGAATGCATGAATAACGACAGAGGCATTCATAATCAATATAAACAAAACGAATATCAATGATGAGAACAACGACGAATTTTAATCGAATTGATAATTGCCATACATCGGGACCATGTTGTATAGCAAAAAATAACATAAATGACAATGAAAAAAGAATATATGATTTGTAATGACAGAAATATGTGAATATTTGTGATGCATATTGATAACTGCAGATTAATGCGTTTGATGAAGAATGAGGTGGATGTAAAAATTTCGACAGCAGAACGATTTTGAATAGTAAATGTATGGTATTAATATACAAATTAAGGAAACATTGAAGACAAAAAATACATGTACACAATAAAATGGATCAATATCACTAAAATATGAATTCATAAATACGATCAGATCATGAACATGGTTGATCTTACAGAAACGTATCGATAGTTTCTCTAAAAATAACTATGAATTAACAAATCGATCTACATCATGTATGAATCAGGTTATAAGGAGATGTAAGTGAAACAGATGTGATCATCTTTCTATGTTGTTGAGGAAGGATTAAACTGCCGAATNAAGCATACTTTGTCATTATCTTTTTTATCCATGACTACATAAAAGTAATGGATTTATTTAACCTTATCGATGATGAACCTTTTTAATATTTATATTATTCATTTTAGAAATACGAAGTGTTTCATTAGTTTTTTCTGGTAGGCTTTGATTGTTTTACACTCTAGAGTTTAGATTTTAATTATCGGATAGAGTAATTTGAAGGATATTAGTTTAGATGGTGTCATGGCCTTCAGTCATGATATTACATACTTCTGTTTGTTTGTTTTTCTTTCTGAGGCAGGATCTCTTGAGTCATGAGAAATTTATGCTTGACTCAAGAATCCTAAGTCACATGGAAGTATAAATAAGAGGTTTCCTTTTCTAAGAGTGATACATCTTGTATTGTTATCCATGCCTCATCGGTCTGGTTGTCTCGAATAAATATATTATAAAAGATGAAATTTTTTTTTTTATGTTAATCAATTTTTTTAATATAGTGTACAGATAAAAGAAAGAAATTTCATCGGAACTAAGATCGTTCACACTGCTCTATCCAGTGATAAACATACATGCACGCCATAGTTTGAAACAATCAAAAGTTATTCGAAATAAAATAGAGGAATACAGTATGCTTTTTAAATGGATAATAGCCGTTATAGTACGAATACTGTGATTATACAATTAATAGGCAAATCATTCATATTAGTCCAGGGTATACTGAACTTGGATGCATAATTCTCCACTAACCGGATTCGAATTCAAAATTTTCGGATTTGATGGATTTTAGTCAAAAGTAAAATTTAATTAAAACTTGATTATCACAAGATCATTACTAAGATTACCTCAGGTATGTATCCAATATGCTAGTCACCGATGAAATGAACGAAAACGAAAATATTTATATTCGCGAATTAACCATCAGATTCAAATGCAATTAAAAGGCTTCCTTAGAAATATTAAGGGTATGTTTAATATCAGACTCAGAAAAAGTTTAATCAATCGGATTTGGGTCTAAAATTCTTAATGTCAATGGGGTCTAGTGAGAAAACATGTAAGCAGGCGGTGGCAAAGATGAGACATACATCGAACACAACATCGAATAGTACTGTACCATGTTAACTACTCAGATTTCGAATGCATCATATCATGTTTTGTGTTCGTTTTTGTGATCCGGTGCCACATTCTGGCCATGGCATCATTGAATGAAGAGAACCAAGAAGAACGTATCACCAGGAGACATTCATGACTAAACGTTTTACCTGATTCGTCTAGAAAAACAAAATCACATGGAGAATATTTGATGAGCAAACCATAAAAACTTTCAAAGATCGAACAGCATTACATCTCCCAACACCTTCCTCTTCGATTGGGCCAGTCTTGGGATATTGATTTGATCAACATAACTCTTTTAGCATTAGTTTACCAAAGAACGATAATCATTTTATGAATTTTCTATTTAAAAACCTATATGTAAGAATCAGCAATCTGAAGCTCTTTAGAGACTCTGAATCTGAATAGAATTATATTTATTTGCGTCTTTTTTTCTTATTTGAATTTTAACTAATCTAAAATTTTCCTCTCTAATGAAATTTATTTCTACAACCTTTTGTTTTTGTGAAGTAAGTGATTTAATCGATCACAAATCATATGCAATAAACGAGATTCTTATTTGATGATTTACTGTTTTTTTTGCTCTACTTCCAGTTATTATTGATTAGATAGTATCACCTTTTGACTAGACTTTTCTAGTCAATCCTTCAGTATGATCTAATTCATGCCTAACATGTATGTTTGTTTTATCATTTTATTCATTCTTTATGTTTTGAAAATCGGCAGATGATTTGTTTAATGTCGTTTTTTTCAAAACTAATACTTAAGATGATAGTAACGATCATAATAAGTACTGACGAATAACATTTTTTCTTTCAAATCAATTCACTTTCCAGATCTTTTCACTGCAGATTAAATCTGAATGATCAGTTACATCATTATTTACCTCTTCTTTCGATGAGTTGACTGCAATTAACGAGCTATTACTCTTACAAGTCAACACACGAAAGAATAGAATAATAATGATATTATAGTCTGTCAAAAGCCCCATCTATCGTAGATATTTAAACTTACCATTTTTTTCAAACCACAAAGAGTTGAAAAACGCGAGAAAATCTGTCGTATTTTAAAATTTGATCAAAAAAGAAAATTGATCATCATCTCGATTAGAAGTTTTATCTTGTTCGTAATGAAACATTTCGAGAGTGTCTGTTCATTTGAATTCCAATTCAACATACACCTTCTATGTGAAAATAGAAATTTCTTAACAACTCTAATTCATTTAGTGCAATGGTGTTCAAAGAAAAAGACAGATTTATTCTATTTTCTAATCAGATTCCCAAAAGTTCTCTTTTCCTTCACCAAAAGTAACCTCTAGTCGTTTGCATTCTCCTCTCATAGACGGAAAGGAATGCTTGAATGCATTATTTTTACCGTTGATATTTAACAATGTGTTAAAATACTGAGAAGAATGTCGATAATTATGATGCTGCGCAGAATTCTGTTTATCTTTTCAGATTTCTATTGATAAAAGAAAACAATCAATGCATGTTCAGTGAAGAACTGCAATGCAGGTCAACTCTATGAGACCCTGATCATGCAGAATCATGAAAGCATACAATCGAATAGAAACAAGAGTGCTCGATTGTAAACTTATCATATGATAATATTAACAGAATAACGGCAAAGAACGGATATTCGTAAACGGGACTCGGAAATTATAAGAATATCGATACGAGTAGACGTCCTCGAGTTTTATTTCGTATTACATGGAGCATTTTTTTCTACGAACTTTGTGTTGATTTGTCTTCGAGTGGAACAGAGATTCAAGTTGATTTTCATTTATCGTCAAAACTATCTTTTATGCTGATATGAACAATCAGATCTCTTCCCCTTCGCATTGTTCTCTCAATTCACCTATGCCACATTGACTTGTACAATGTATAATTCTATCATCGATATTTTGCATTGGCTCTGAATGTCGTTGATTAATGGTTTTGTTATTCTTGATGCTTTGATCTTTTGATGTATACGATACTAAAACAGAAAATAGAGACAATAGATGCAAAGACTGGCAAACTCATTTCTACTAAATTCTGGAACATGATGGAAGATAGAGATGCGAAAAGATCTTTATCAGTTGAAAGAGACAAAGTCAATATTCTGGAATCCATATAAGCCATCATCTATTGAGCTTTTTTCCACCGTCTCGAATTTCTTACAAATGTGACAATACGGTTTCTTGTTTGTGGACAAGAATAAAATTAGGAAAGCATTCTTGAACTCACTTCTTTTTAACTGTAACACATTCGTTTACATTTATAGTCATATAATTAGAACAAGAACATTTTGCAAAGTGATGAAAGAATAAACCACCTCTGATTCGACCCAAGTTGCGATAATAGAAAAAGAAAGATGCATCACTTTTATGTTTCTTTTAAAAATTTTATATTGTTATAAAACATTCGAATAAGGAAGATATTGAAAATAATCCTTTTAACAAAAAAACGTAAAGCTTTAGTTGAGCTTTTTGGTATTATTATAGCTTATAGTAATTATTCATCACTGAATACAATAATGAAGATACCAAAGACATTTCATTATGCTTTGAAAGCAATTTCTGAAGCTCTCAAATATTTTCAATGATTTTTTTAAAGTCTTCACTGGCATATGAATCGGATAGAATGTTTATTTTTTCTTCAAAAATCTTTCTACTTACTTCAAACCTGAATGTATAAATATTCGAAACAGGTTGTTTCTCATTCGTCTCAACCTTTTTGAACTAACATTAAGAGTGTAAATGTAGAATACAAATAATAAAAATAATTGATAACGTTCCAACTCATATGCTTGATTAAATAATGTATTACAAACAGAAAATGCATGAAATATTTTCGTTACTGAGATTGTTAAAATGAATATATTTATACGTTAGTTTCTCATGATATGAAAAACTAGAGAAAAATAAAAATTTGTAGAGACATTTGGGTATAGATCATGTTTGCACCCCAAAGCTTTTATCAAATAAGTTTTCTTCGTCAAAATTGTAAAAAACTCCAAGACAGTATTATTATTTATCGACAAAATAAGCTAATAAGTTTTCTTTTTTGTTTTCCTTAATCCTTTTGGTATCAACGACAGAGATATGAATCAGCGAGCGTTCTTACGATGTGATGCTAGCACACTCTTCATTAGACATGCTGCATGAAAAAAAATCTGACAGTTACACTTCTCCCTCATATCATCGATTTGATTCCATAGACTAGAATAGTCCTGTAGAAAACCAGAACCTATGTTGTGAACAATCTCATTGTAGACGTTTGTTGAACTAAAGACGATAGCCAAAGAGTTAATAGCCTTGTGAAGAGCATTTCAATACAAAAAATTTGCTGAAGTTGTTGGATTTCATACCACATTGAAATGTGAGTCAGAATGAGTACAAACAGCGAAATTCAATTCTCTATCTAACATTATTCAAAAACATAACTGACAACAATTCTGATCTAAAGCTAGATCAACAGTTTTGGTACTAAAAAACTGATTGCTAGCTACGGAAAATGTTTTCAATATTGATTTACTATGGCCTATGTACTTATCGAAATTCGATGCAAGAAACTCAAATAAATACATGCTGCTCTAAGTTCGCATATCCCAATACCAATATACTATTGAAGTATCAACATTGCAATGCGTTAGTTCTGTCAGAGGTAACTTACTTGAAAAAAAAACCGCTTGGCTTTTTTGGGGCAAAGTAATTTAATGAAACTAGCAACCGTGGAAAAATGTTGCAGCATGACGATGGGCCCGATCGACTCCTCAATTTCGAAATGTTTTAGTGAAGTTTTACAGTAAAAATATCGTTGTCTTCTCAAAATAAAACACCCTGACTAAATCAATATAATTCAATAACAATATTATCAATATTCAATGGTATTGATATTGATGATCTTGGCATTAGGACATGTTTATATTCTCATTCGTGAATGGTAGAATGAACAGAGACTGCTTTCTTAATCAAAAATTCGGGTGACGAAGACTCTCTACCTATCCTTTGTCTTTTAACGAGACCTGTAATTTTAACACGAAGTTTTCACAATTAGATTCGTCAATATAAAGAGTGCCCGAAACATTGAACAGCACAGTTGAGAGTACTTGTCTGGTTAAACTAATGATACGCCTCCAACGAATAAACGTTCTTTACATTATCTGAATATTCTATGAAAAGAGGTAGATAATGATATGAGAAAAAGTATTTATCATCATACATTTATAAATGATTGATCCTCTCATGCTCAAGCTTACTCGTAAGATCGCCTGTTTATTCTTGCATACACCAATAATCATTAACTTATAATCCTCGTAATCTCTGCTGGTATAAAAGACGAAATCCTCTAAATGTTGAACAATTCTATTTCTTCGAAGTCAGCAATATCCTGAACTACACATCGCAAAAGTTTTTATTATAAGATTACGATACATCTATTACACAAGATAAATTTGTCTACAGTATGGATGTTTATTCAGCTATTTGAGATGATTTCATTTGAGGCAAAAACATAAACAAACAATCGATATGTTGACATATTCAGCTTGCAAATGTTTCAAACGACAAATATCGAGGACATACTTCGCTGTTTTTTGCTCAATTCATGTATGAAAAATATGTACTATCCTATTTTCGATTCGTTAAAATTCGCTTTTCAATATACCAGGGGTTGTAGCAGTCTATGTCTGAAAAACAGGAAAATAGGTAGGACACATTTTGAAAAACAATTCGGACCCTTAAATCGTACCATGGTACTATAGTTCAGGATGAAACCTGTACAAAAGTATGCCAATCAATGATAGTTCATTTACATTACTAGATTATATTTTTTCGAATACATACTTCCAGTTCTACTTTTTTCTTTTGGTTTTCTATCTCTAATTATGCATTGTGTATGCGTTTTCTTTTTCTCCGGCACGTGGGATTTGGAATGGAACATCACTCACTATTGAATGCTCAATTTGATTCCAGCCGAAATCGCATTTTTACCAGGAAAATAGCAGTAAAAACGAATGATAGATATCCACATTCTCACACTTTTAAAAGTTCTAAATCGATCTTTTCGACACAAAAACCATTTCCTCTCGTTACGCCTCCTTTCGCCAATCCTACTTTTCCTCTTCTTCATATCCCTGATCTTCGCACATATAAAACAACTATATTACTGATAAGCGAATAAAAGGGTACACAAGAAAACTTTAGTAAATAGACTAAAATCTTATCACAAGGGAGCACAAGATTCAGTCCAGTTACACATACTCGTAGCATGTATGATGTAAATATAGCCGAAGTACTGGTTGCAATCACTAATGATAAAATAGTTACTTTCAAAAATCAATTAAATGCAAAATAATCGGTTCTCAAACAAATTAAAAGAAAAAATCAGACAAATTATATGAAAGTTTGAATATCATCTTTCTTTGTATAGAAAACGTTAGATGAGTATTTCCATAAGATTTTTAAAACCTGTTTACCATGACACAATAAAATGCCAAAGTGACGTATATGTGATCCTACAAGACATGAGTGGGACCAATAAGTTTTGATCCCGGTCAAAAAATACTTTGATCCCAGGCCCGTTGGAACAGGGACCAGGACAATGTTGCACATATCTAGGTCCTACCGAGATAAATCTTGAAAAATCAGGATTTTAGGTCGAAAGCAGAAAAAACTCAGAAAAGTAGTATCGCTCAGAGATCTGAATATACTTCCCGGTTGATTTTCTCCATGTGCGAGATATCATTTTGATCTTTTGCTGTGAAGATCAGAAACTCGAGTAACTTTTGAATCTCACAAGTAAATTGCTCATTATTCGACTTATCGTATAAATTTTGGAACATAATCTTTTGAACAGCTGATTTTGCAATGCGTGACTTATTTTTCGTATATCTTTTCTGTTTCTTAATTGCAATCTGTTGCAAAGCTCTAAGAAAATGAAATGGTAGTTGTTCGAGTATGAATAATAAGATTAAAAATTCCAAGTTTATATCATATATCTATATTACGTGCAACCAAAATTCGCCGGATTCTCACGGGACGTTTTGGATTTGCCGTACTCACGGAGATTCAGAATCCCGAGAATTTTCCATTTCCCCATTGAATAAATCTTTCAGATGATGAAAATAGGAAACTGTTCAAACGATCGACATGTTACTGCTCTGAAATTACGAAGAAAAGGCAAGAGTCGTGTGAAACTTACCAGTAGCCACCTGAGACACAGATGGATGAACGACTATGTCTAATGCTTCGATTCCCATCATCACATATTCAGAAAGTTGTTGACCATTCAAAGCAATGTTAACATTTTGTCCTGTGCACTTGTCAGCATAGCTCACGCTGTATGTTTGCTCTTTTCCAATACCAAAAATATTTCGGACTGCCATATCTATTACGACACCTGATTCTGAGTCCCTGAACTCAAGAGCCACTTCTCGACGATCATTGTTCCTCAATTGAATTCGGTACAAATGCTTCGATAACACACAGAACTCCGAAGTCATGTTGGATGAACACTTATGATACAATTAATGAGATCTGAAGAGTAGAAAAAAGAGATGAGACATATAAAACTTCATGATAGTGCTATTGTCAACGTTCGTTTATTTCAATCTTCTACATTCTGCTCTGCTAAAGAATCGAGAATCTACGATCAATAAGAAAGATTGACATAGATCAAGCGAAGATAACGACGATGATTTCTCTATGACCTTGTAAAAAATTAAGATATATTAAGTATAAGAACAAATATTTCCACTCATTTAGAAAAAACCCTTTGAGCTTATTCTAACTGGTTGATACATGCCTTATTTAGACATTTCAACGTCAGTGAATAATCGATTTTAACATTGAAGTGTCTAAATCATTAGTGATTCGACATTTATCGCTCATGAAGCAAACACCTAAAATGGCTTTTCAAGACGCTTCAGCTGATCTATAACCTACTACCTTTGAAAATATATTCACTTTGATATGTACATCAAGTATTAACAAAAACATTTCTTGCAAAATTAGATTTATTACTTTTTTTATTTTTGTGAATGTCGATCCTGTTCCAATTTAACTCAACATCTTGTCAAAAAATTTCTACAAATATCTTCGATTTTCTAGATGCTAAGGTAATTTCGAAAAGAAGCGATATTTACGAAAATAAAAAAATTTATTTTTTAGCGAATATTTTGCGTAAAACTCGCTTTTCATTTCTAAGAATACTTATTACTTAAATTAGTAAGAAGTAAATTAGCTGGCTCATCTAAGAAAGACAAATGGTACAGAATATTGCAAATTTAATATAAAATACTTTTCGAAAAAAGAAGCTTCTAAAGCATGTGTGGAGAATAAGCACACCTTCAATATTTCTTTAAACAAAGATAAAGCAGAAAAAAATGAGTGGATAACTAGCACGCCATTATCAAAACAGCTCTTTCAGTAACGGTGTGTGTGTGTTATCCACTAATTTTGTTCTGTTCCGTCTTTGTGTATAGAAAAATTGCGGATGTGCTTCTCCTGCGCATGTAGTGACTCAAGTTCAACAACACCCCAAATAATGCTTTTCTCTTTCATTCCTTGACATTCTTATTCATCGTCTCCCGATTCGTAACAGATCTCTGCTTTCTACGATTATTCATAGGAAACCCGCGTTTACAGGGCTCATTCTCAAATGGAAATCCTTTGGGTCGATCGAATATAAACGTGATGCAATATCAGGCATGGTATACAGGGCGATTAGAATAACCTCGGACTATTATCTTCTTCATAATAAACTTCTCTTCATTCGTCGAATTGCTGTAAAAAAGGACTATCCTTTACCTTTTGTTCTCGAAGTTATCAGAGTGAACGTGGAAAGACATTTAGAAGCCACACGTACGGAAAAACTTAATACAAGTAATACTTAACAATCTAGAATTAAATCAACTGAAAAAATACTGTTTATTGACATTCCGTACGTCGGTAGACCGAGTTCATCTTTGGGAAAGAAGCTATAGTCACTATTGTTAAATAAGTCAAGTCTGCGTTACACGTTTAACCAATAGCATAGGCCTTTCCAAAAGTTCAAAGTTTCTTTCCGCGCAAAGATTCGATCCCTAGACAATTATTATCCAATGTAGTTTATAATGTTCCATGTGGGAATTGTTCTGCAAGCTATATTGGTAAAACATATGGTCAAGCTTCTAGGCGATTCGAGGAACATGGAAAATAATTACCGGTTTCTCCTCTGTCTTCAGAGCACTCTTAGAAAGCGTTTCCCATAGTGATGTCAACAACAGCAACAATTACAGAGAAAACCGAGCTGCTTCGTACAAAACGGAATAAACCAATCGTGGATTGTGTGATGAATGAAAAATTACTTGGCTTAGCCATTAAAGCACCTACACCTGATAAAAAAGTCATGAGATCAGCTTAGGGATGCGACAAATTTTGAATGGATTTAGCATTTGTCTCCAAATCTCTGAAGTTTGGACTTGGATTTGGTTTCTGGATTTGGGGTATGGTTTTAATTTAGTTTCTAGATGTGTATTTCGTCTATAATCAGATTACAGGATTGTTGATATTGCTTTGTTCATCTTAGATTTGGGATTGGTGATATGTTTTGGGTTTGAACTTGGCCTTGGATTTGGATTTGGGTTTTGTTCTTAGATTTGGATTTGAACTTGCGATTTGTTTTCAATCTAACATGAGTCCAACCTGGTAGCCGTACTACACTGAAACCAAATCTCACCCAAATCCAAACCTGAATAATGCAGGCAAAATTCAAAATCCAAATCTAAGACCAAAACCGAATCCCAAACCCAAATCTATACTAAACCTTAACAATTTCATAACAATTTATAATACTTGAGATTCTTTTCTACCTTCTAGGACTTAATCTTGCAAAGTCTCATATAATTTGGATAAATTGTGATCAAATCCAAATCCAAATCTAAACCGAAACCCCAATCCAAATCTCAGTCGAGAACATATCCAAATCTATTTGCAACCAATCCCAAGGTCTTGGATTTGTTGCACCCCTAGATCAGCTATACGTCATCATGAAGTAGAAACTGGTCATTCGATAGATTGGAATGACTGGAAGCTGTTAAAAAAGATCAGAAACATTGTTCCTTGCTGGTATGCGAATCAATTCAAATCTCCGGACACTATCCTTCTTTGAATGAAACGGTTTGCTCGGTAACAATTGACATTTACTAGGGATGCAACGGTGACGGTGAATCACCGGTTCACCGTTCAAACGGTAACCGGCTTTTGCAGATTTTTACTAGTTATCTATTTGAACGGTTACCGGTGGAACGGGTCCCGGTACTAACGGGTCCCGGCACTAATGGGTCTCGGTTGGAATGGGTCCCGGCACTAATGGGTCTCGGTTGGAATGGGTCCCGGTACTAACGGGTCCCGGCACTAATGGGTCTCGGTTGGAATGGGTCCCGGTACTAACGGGTCCCTGTCGGACCGGTTGCCAGTTGTACCGGTTACCGGTCGGACCGGTTGTAACGGTTACAGTCGGAACAGTTACCGATTGTAACGGTTATCGTCACCGTTGCATCCCTATCATCTACCCTGGTAGTTCTGGAATTATTAAACCAAAAGTCGAAATGAAATGAACGCAGATGCTTAGGTGAAGGCCACTAAGGGATTGTTTGTCTTTGAATAAATTTTTACAAAGACAAACTTATCCATTTCTGTAGAGTTCTTTAGACTTGTAAAATGTCTTTTTCTTTCTTATATATACGTAATTTTTTTCCACGTCAATTCCATCCTTTGGCTAACAATAAAGTTATATTATCAAAAAACTTCACTTTTATATAAAAAAAAACAAAATAAAATTGGATGATGTCAAGAAGTTCGAAATCTGCTGTTAAACTAATAATTAAGAGATTTGAATACATGCGAGCTACAGCAGTTGTGTATGAATGAACAGGGGCGTGACTCGGTCTCTGGAACAGTGCATGGGGGGGGGGGGGGGTTGAACGTCTTTCTTCGCATAGATTTTATACTGAAATACTCCTAAAAACCCAGTTTTTTCGACTATTTTACCAATAAAAAGAAATTTCCAAAAGCAGGAGGGGGAGGAGGTTGTTGCCTCCCCCTATTTACACCCTATGAATGGAGTCTTTTATTTAATTTATAATACCTACTTTATATTAGTTGAGAGAACCTAGGATATATTTTCGTACGCAGTATTTAGCTACATTTACTCAACTTATGTGAATGTCAATTAGGAAATCATTAGGACAGAAATTTATGCGATTATATTTGAAATAAATTACCACGATAAGAAAAAGAGCATTAGTCAGAGTGCTTAAAATTTCTAGAAATCAATTCGACCACAAGAGACATCTGCTAAATTTTAGTAATATGAAAATGAAAGAAGGTGAATCGTGGACTCGAGTTCGATTTACTTTTGACGATGATGATGTTATTTTTCTTCTATAATCTCTTTCTCTGTCTAACCAATCATAGAAGGAGCCAATCAGATATAGGATCTCGTCTTTCAAATAAGTAGTGCCCTCTATTGTTGTCTACATTCCAGAGGTTAATTTATGAGGCAAATATCTAAACAAAGTGTTCACATTCAGAGTGACGCGGGTGTGGATGTGAGTGTGATATCTTTACCCTCACCATCATGTATCACGTTATAAAGTTGTCGAGGAATTTCTCTCTACGTGTATGTTTATTTCCTCTCTTCTTGATAAGCACGCATTGTTTACTCTTATCGTATTAACTTCTTTTGAATATTTTAGAATACATGATATCGTGAGTGTTATCTATCAATACATATGCTTTCTTTCAAAGAAGAATCGCAGTGATTGTTGGCATTCTTTCTGATTCTAATTCTTTCACTTCTTCGTTGTTCTATTCTTTCTTAAGCTTGAAATAAAGTTGCAGCTAGCGTTTATTTAAGAAGCAATCAAATTTACAAAAATGATGGTGGAACAATAAATGGTGGATATTATTATTGTTAATGATAATTTCTTTTAGGTTTCTATGCTGCATTGATCCATGTTGCTTGTTGATCTGTACTGAGATGACGTGGTGTATTATCAATATCACGTTGATGATATGAAATATGTTGATCATATTGAATTGAAACGATACAACAAAAAAAAAGAGTTAACAATATAACTAGTGCTCATCCTTCAGATTCGCTGACCCTTTTCTGAAAGAATGGTACTTCATTTGGAACTAAGTAAAAATAATTTTATTCCAAAAAGTTACCTCTGAATGATATTGATCTCAATTATCAAAAGTTGCACTTCACACTTGCTTTGAAAAGATTGTGTATTTGTTAGAGTGAATTTAACCGTGTACAACGGTGCATTTGCTAAGTTTTAAAGTTTTTACTGATTATATCTATCAATATTCATATTATTTCATATTTTCGTGCAAGTATCTCATTTACTTACTATAAGATTACAAGTAATTGTCAATTATTAATACATGTAGAACACAGTTCGATAAAGAAGTGGTCTCCTTTCTGTAGTTCATTTTCATTGATGTCAAATCTTTCTTCGTTGAGCCCTCAATGTTATATTTATTAATCTGGATTAATTAAGCACAACTCGATAATAAAAATTTGAATATCTGTTAAGCTTGATCCATTTAATCCCCTTCAATAATCAATATAAGAATACTTGAAATTTCTCACCTGTTTCATCGGTTTGTTATTCAAATGCAGGTTGCATTAATTGGATTCTCTTGAAATCACTATTAGTTTAATTTTCTTCTCACTAATCTTCACGCCATAGACTGAACACGTCGCTTGAAATTGATGGAGAACACTTTGCAAGTCAGTTGGTAGCTCTTCAAGACGAGCCACATCGTCAGGAAAGAGTCTACATCGACGTCACCAATCTTGATACAGACTGCGTTGATACTTGTTAAAGATAACTTATCCATAAATATCATAAATAGTAATGGAGATAATACACATCCTTGTCGGAGTCCAACTTTCACGTGGAAATATTTTGATTAGCTACCATTAATTCGGACGCAGCTTTTGCAATTGTTGTATAACGATTGAATTGCTGATAATAGTCGACCATGAATTCTGTATTCCATTAATACTTTTCAATGCGTTTCTTGTGGCACTCGATCGTACGCTTGCTCCAAGTCGATGAATAATGTATAAACTGATTCGGCGTATTCCCATGACTTCGCTTTTGCTGCAGACACCAGCTTCTTCGTTTTACTTCGTACTTGTTTATATTTCAGCTAATTTTCAGTTGTTTGTGGTTGAATCCATGTGTGATATGCTGATTTCTTTTCACCAATGGCGCTGTGGACTTCTTCTGTCCGTATTGAATTCCGGTGCGCTTTTCATTCCACATGTAGTGGTGGTAGCGTCTACTTCTGCCACTTTAAACGAATGCCATTCTGATTCAATGTCGGACTCCGTTAGTTTTAACTAGGAGTATCGTTGATCGACTAGTTCTACAAAGCTTCGACTGGTTTCTTCATCAGCTAATGCTTCCCATCCTATTCTGAAATTTTTCTTCGGTTTAATTTTTCGTATTGGGTCATCAGATGATAGTTCTAAAATAGAAGTAACAAGGTGGTGGTCAGTTGCAAGTTCTGCATCACGTGTGACTCGAACATTCATCACTGCATGTCATAAATTGTTTGATGCAATGATGAAGTCGATCAGTGTACGTTGTGCCACTAAATTTCCAGTCTTGTACCATGTATATTTGTGAATGTCCTTGTGCTGAAAAACTGTGTTCATCATTGATAAACTACCGCTTGCGCAGAAATCCAGTAGTTGACATCCTTAGTTATTCATATCTCTGTCATCATTTCATCCAATAACACCTTTCTATGTTTGTGCGTCGTTACCTACGTGTGCATTGAAATCTCCAGATAATAGTAAAAAATCTGTTTTCGAGACACTTTCTATAGCTGTAAGAACCATATTAAGAAATGTCTTGGTTTCTGCGTCACTATTTGGTGCATACACTCGAATAATTGTTAATTTTATTTTCATTAATTGGATTCTTATAAGGAGACTCTTCTGTTGATTGGTTTCCAATCCAGAGCTGCATCTACTAGGCGAGGACGTGAAAGTATTGCTACTCCTGGTTGTACATGTGTTGCTGGATTAACATTGGAGTAAAATAGCTGCTATCCACTGTTCAGAGTTAACGTTCCCTAGTCTTTTCTTTTCGTTGATGAGATTCCAAGTATATCAAGTTGATATTTTCTCTCTTCTTCTGTTTATTCAATTCCTCACCAGCGAGTGGTGTTACATTCCATGTACCAATATTCATTTTGCATTGATGCTAACGGTTAGGGTGTTTGGATCCACTGAACGTGCCGTTTAGGCATCACTTCAGTCCATCATGTTTCCTGGAACAAATGAAGAAGCCAGCACTAGCCGTTTCATGATTTTGAATAGTTGAGCATTCATTCACCTCTGAAAGGGAAGTAGAATATAAAGCGCGTGCTTAAAAGATTTGCATATTTCATACATCATATGAAGCAGGTCAATTAAAAGAAGTAATCTTCACAAAAAGTGAAATGATAAGAATTGGTGGAATTATTTTCGATTGGAAAGGGCATGGGTCGTAAATACATAGTCATTGCATACAGCGAAATCCATACCACAACCAAGCCCCCGCCCCTGAATCCTCATTCATAGCGATAGTCACACTCACACACATAGCAAGGAGCACAGCCACAAG
>OENT01002202.1:0-26238 GCA_900239685.1 Rotaria macrura | reverse complement strand
TATCGATGGGGCGAATCTGGCTGCTCTGGGACGATTTTCAAAAAACGTGATTTTTGCAGGATTTCTTTGATGCTTTTCGTATTTTTAGGATTTCTCCCGATTTACGCGGATTTGAGCATCCAAAAGTCGATGGCTATTGGTTTTGCAATGATCTGTATCGATGGGGTGAATCTGGCTGCTCCGGGACGATTCTCAAAAAATGTGGTTTTTGCAGGGTTTTTTTAGTGCTGTTTTGTTTCAAATGGTGTACATGTGGGTATCCGATGATTTCGATAGGATGAGGAATGGGAGTCAGTTGTTCCTTGGTGGCCTGAGTTTTAAGATTGGGATTTGGTGAAGGATTTTTGTATAGCTACGTTTTGTGCAGGGTTTTCTTAGTGTAGGATCTTGGATTTGTTGCAGATAGGTTGGAATAGATTCTCTTCCTCACGGAAATACCGTCGGTTACGGTCGCTAACGGTGTATTTACGGCCGCAAACGTCATCAGTGTGGATCGTGTACGTTTAGGGTTACGGCCGGAATACGGCCACATGGCGGGTGTATACTGTCCGTCTTGGTCGCCATATACGATACGTCGATATACGGTCGTAATACGGTGCATACCAAAACGTTAAAATACGGCGCGTATACGGTCGTAATTTCCAGGTATACGGTCGTTTACGTTATCGTGTACGCGCGTTTACGGTCGTAATTGCTCATCGTAATGCACTTCCTGGGCAGGTCAATCAAAACGACCACCGTTACAGTATCGTAAACGGTCGTTTTTATATCGTATACCACGGTTAAACCACCATTTTAAGCCGTAGTATGGCGTTTTAACAAGGTCAGTATTACGGACGTACACCGACACCGTATATACGCCGTAAAACCCTCGTAAAGACAGCGTAATACTACCGTATTCTATACAACATACGGCCGTATTACTGACCTTGCTAAAACGGGATAATATGACGCCGTAATGGGTCGTGTTTTCATCGTATACGACCGTTTACGGATCGTTCTTTTTGACCTAGGAAGTTTAAGTCGAACGAAATAATTAACTCTGTTATGATTTATCCTCTTTGATATAAAGGAAATTTTCATCATCTGTAACATATGTAAGATAGTTTGGTGGATGGTTGTTGTTTGCGTGGAAGAATAATGCGTTTTCATTTGTAACAATGTGCATGGAATCGAATTCGATTGAAGCTTTTGAATATTTATATTTTCTTTCCTTTTATATAGAGGACATATTCCAAGTCACCAAGGGAAAGTCGCAGTGGTTCCATTCATTTTTATTCAATTCAGGTCTCATGTGAGTCTCAGAAGGAAATCAGAAGGTAATTTGGATCGCAAATAAAGGTTGTGAGAAATTCCACAGCAAGGAACAATACTCTGATTGATGAGTAAAATGCTGTCTGTATCAAAGGTGAATTTATATCCATTAACCAATATATCCCTGCACCGTATATTCAAGTTATTAATTCATCATGAATTCAGTGGACAATACATTAGCTTAAAGACAACGATACTCTTCTAGAAAACAAACATGCACTATATGTATATGTACCCAGGTCCATCAAAACGGATATCCGTTGCGGACCGTTGAGTGGACGCAGTTATACGGACCGTAACATCATTAAAATAGGGCCGTATACGGCCGTATTTTCACAGTATAAGATCCTTTATTACTGTGCCCAGAAATAGTAGCGTATACGGAGCCGTACACTGTGAAAATACGGCCGTATACGGCCCTATTTTAATGGTGTTACGGTCCGTATAACTGCGTCCACTCAACGGTCCGTATCGTTCGACCTGGGTATGCACAAATATTTATATACATTCACCTACGAAAAATGAGCAGCCAGCAGATAAGTACTTTGGTAGAGCGGAAATATGATTCACACTAAGGGAAATATGTGCCGATTTTCAATAGAAGAATGATTTGCGCGGTTGGAATAATGCTTCAATTTGCTTCTTCTTATCAATCATCGCATGTTTACATGCAGGCGACATACATTCGTACAGACCATTTGAAGAGAGGGCAGGAAAGAAGAGAAAAGAAATATACTGATAGTAAGGATAAAAGGCAGATATGAACATGCTGAAAAATCAACCGGGATGCACTATGTATACAATTTTTCTTCCTCTTTTGATTAACTTATCTATTCACCATATTAGATCAAATTGATTTCATTCAAAACAAACAATCGACTTTGTCATATATGTCGAACCCGAAAGTTGAATTCAACTAATCAGCTATCTGAACTTCAACTATTGAAAATTTTAGTATTTGAGTAGTGACCAGCTAGGAAGGTTGAATTATTGAATTCAACTTTCAAGTTTGACGATACTGAACTGCTTAAAACATTGAGATCATTGCATGTAAATATAATTCAGAATCTTTATTCCTCAGTTTATGTTTTCTGAATCTTATTGTTTTGGAAAGATTGTACAATAATTAGTTTCTTCTATTCTGATGAAATAATATGGCCCATAAAAGGTCGGAAACAATCATAAGAAGATGAAGTTATAAAGAAAATTACGGATAATTGTAACCATTGGCCCAGTTGCTCATACATGTACTGTTTCGGACCGCAATCGCCGAAATTACGAGCAAAAATGGATAGCCGTATCGATTCATTTGGCCAGTATCATCGAATTAAAGATATTTTCTCTTCGAAGAATTGACAGCAAAGAACCAAATTTATCATTATTAATTGCATTAATGGCATACTTATTTATTCAAGAACTATCTTCAATTTAATGATTCTCGGAAGTGCTTTAGAACATAGGTGTACCTTTATCTTTATCACATATTAGATTGTAATGCTCTTATATTGCATAGCAAAACGTATTTTGGGATAAGAATCATTGTAAATAAACTTATGATTTTGTTTTTCATCATATACATTGAGTTGATACTATGTTAAAATTATGAAATTTATATAGAATTTTATTAGTTGTTATGAACCCATGTGGCCTCTTTTTCTGCAACTGCGCCGCAGTTACGGGTAGAGCCAATTTTACGCCGCAATTACGCGTAACTACGCCGCATCCATCGTAGTGAAGGTCTCTATAAGAAACTACGCTTACTGCGACGCAGACCAACGTAACTGCGTCGGAGTGATCGCATCGTACGATCCGTTGTAAACGTAACTGACCAATTATGAATGATTCTTCCTTATTTATAATTGGTCACACTCGAGCACTAATACTTAACCACAGAAAATCAGTATAAATACCAGCGCTCGTCACATTTTCGTTCATAAATCATTTTACTTTCAACAGTAGAATACATATTTAATTTCTTTTAAAATTTTTTTGATTTAGATTTTTTTTGTTGTTCAAGTTTTGAAACTATTTTTCTTAAATTATTTAACATCTTTTTAAAGAAAGTTTCTTTTCCATTACTTATTTAATTTTTAAAAAATTTTTTTAAATGTTGTTTTTTTGATTTTTCTAGATATTTATTTTCCATGATTGTAAAAAATTCATAATTTTTTGTAATTTTTAATTTTCGTAAATTTTGAAATTTTTTAGCTTTTAATATTTTGATTTTTCTAGGCATTTATTTTCCTTAATTTTTGAGATTTAAATTTTTTTTTAAGTTTTTGTTTTGTAAATTTATTTTTTTTTTAAATTTTCTGTTAAAGTTTTAATTTTATAATTTTAAGTTTTTTATTTATTGCACGGAAAAAGTTTTTAAGCTCACAATAAAAATACAAATAAAATGATAACTTAATCTAAGTGCTCTCTGGTATGTATTGCAACGCAAGTGTGACGCATAACTCCAATTAACTGGGACGCACTTTTGCGTAACTGTGAATTTTTCGCCCTAACTACGCGTAACTGCGATTTTTTTATCGTAATTACGCATAACTACGTCGCAATTTTCCGTAATTACGGGTCTCAGTGCGATCGCAGTTACGCCGTAACTACGCCGCAGTTTCATCTTAATGAAACATATGGGAATATTTCACTTTTCATATGTGTTCATTAGAAACTTTGTAGAACTTACGGCTGGTTTTTGAACGAAAAATTTTAGTATGTCTTGCTACGACTGATTCATGGGAACTTTCCAAGTCAACCGTCTAAAAAAGAAAGATGTCATGCATGACAACTATTTTTTAGGAATTGATGAACTGGTTTCCAGACAGATTCAGACGCAATCTATTCATTCTGATCAATCCCTCGAAAGAGATGCCAAGAGCTCAGCGTAAACAGCTAATTACTAGGAAAAACGTAGCGTAATTTTTATATTAACTGACTCGATTAGTCCGGATTCATTTTCATACACAAATCGAGTTTTACAGGCAGATTTGAATGAAGTCTATAGAAAGCATTGCATATAAACCACGACCACATCTGCTGGATCGATCTTATTGATTTGCTCGATATTTTTACAATACGTACATAAAGCTGGTTTTGTTAGAAATAATTGCAGAACGTTTTGGCTTCAATGGAGGAGCAATTCAGTAGATATGTACGTTGTAGTTATGACAAACTAACCCCTTGTTAGACTCTCTAACAATCCAATATTTTTCGGTAAATTTTGATTTTCTGAACTAAGATAAGAGTTGAGAAACGATTCTTCTCCGGCAAATATCATCCACGATGCGCTTTCCTTTTGTATCGCAAAGAAAGACTTTTATCATCTGATATTTTGGTTACACCAGATTGTAGTATCCAAAAATTGGCGGCACCGGATTAAAAGTAACAAAGTCGGATCAAAACAATACACTCTGAATAAAAATCGTTTTTTTTGCAAGACCGATAAAATAGGTTTCCAGACTTTCCAAAAATCTGAATACACGTCTCTGAACTGATCCCGGGTGCCTTTAAAAGGCTTTTGGAACGAAAATGTCGGTTTCCGAGAGTCGAAAACCTGAAACGCTTTTAAGGTTTTCGACTTTGGGAAACGCATGTTTTCGTTTCAAGAACCTTTTAAAGGTGCCCGAGATCAGTTCAGAACGTATTCAAGTTTTCAAAATAAATCTAGAAACCTATTTTCCTGGGTTTCCAAGAAAACGATCTTTATTTAGAATGTATAATGTTTTGAAACTATCCTTACTTGAAAGAAATCATCATAATGCATCGAATGACAATCTCAAAAATCCAAAGGTAGATTGAACTTAGGTACCAAACGATTCCTAAAAAAGAAAGAAAGCACCGAATATTCTACGTCATTGTAACTACGATAAAGTTCGTTTTTCTATAATTGAAAACTTTTTTACTTCAAATGAAAGTGTACACTGAGGGACCTTTAAAATTCTAAATTCCATACTTTTAGGATGGATTAGTGAAACATGGCAGGAGATTCTTTGTTCTATATTTCATTAAATTAAGATATCTAATCCAATCTATATCCGGGACACTTTTCCATGGCATATTTTCTTATAAAAAGCTCTTTTACATCCCCACTATCTTTTGCAGATAGCTGCTGATAAAATTTTGAAATTGTGAAAGAAGTTTTGAGTATGCATTTATTAGTTTTTCGAGTGTATAAGGTTCATCAGAACGTGGTCACGACTTAGATGCAATTTTTCATTGAGTAATGAGACCATCGGCTAGATAAAAGAAACTATCGAAAGGAAAATGATCGAATTTTTCTTTGAATAAGAAACTCTTGCTACTATATATGCGAAGGAAAATCGTAGCAGAAGCTCCCTGCGAGTGCATCATATGATTCTAGGCTGGGTTCCTTGGTTATTCCTTCCGTAAAAAGATATGGTAAAACATCTTTAAGGTTTAGAGATACTAATTGAGTGCATCCTGTAACAGATTCGCCAGATTATTGAGTAGAACAATCTGTTATCAATCGAACGATTGATTATTTCAAGCATTCGATGAAACAAACGTTCACAAATGGTGAACATCATGCATGGAGTGTATGCTCTTTGCAGTCATTCACACGCTCAAGTTCTGAAGCATGTTGCCATCAAATCTCTGTATTCGTTATATTACGTTTATGTTAGTTGCTACAGAGAAGAGATATCAGTCATGGTCTTGAGATGTTCTTTGTTTTAGAGTATTTTCTTCTACTACAACTAGAAAATTTCTTACAAGATGGCACCTAAATCATGAGTTCGAACGGAAATTCGTTTCGTGAAATTAAACACTAACTTATGTCACTGAGACATGCTTAAAAAGATCATCTCTTATTAGCTTTGTTTACGATTTTACTCCATCAATATGTAGTGTATAAAAAAATAACTTTCAAAAATAATAGAAAAAGACTTTGGATTCACTAGATCATGGAAATGCATGGGACAGATTGATATATTTTCTAAAAAATACTTTTTTATGCGTCTCGTCGATGAATAATCAAAGAACTAGGCGTTTTAGTGAAGATGAGTTGCTGCTGTGGTTGATCAGATAATCCTAATGGCTAAGACATTCTTGTATTTCTGACGTGAATAACTTATCGTAGTCATTAAATTGTTTAGTTTTCATTAAACTCGATCGATTGATTTATCTATTTTAGATAAATATCAAATCCAATGTCATGGATTCATTCGCTACTGATCTATGTAATACTATGACATAAAGTTGTGTACTATTGAACGAAAAGGTTCTGTTGTCACGGTGTTCACATAGATTCAATTTTGATTTGATATCTTCACACGAAAAATAACATCTGACATTACAAAACGCGATACAAAACAAGCTCCGTTGTATTAGTAGAAGTCAGTCAATGTCTAGTTTTAAGTCGCACAGAATCTATGAAGCTGAAGGGTTATGTGGTATTGAAATTTATTTTTCTTTATGATTCGAAACCATTTTTGCATACTATCATTTAATAAAGGTATCATATCTTTAACATCAAGCGTTTGTCAAACATAGAAAAGACTTTGGCTAATTACTAATCTTTCCTTTATTTTGTTCTCGACATGAACAGTCTTATTAATAATGAGTTTTTTTTTAATTTTCAAGCAATTCGTAAAAGGATACTCTAGATATGTATTTCACAATTTATCAATGAAGTCTTTGTGTTTCCATTCGTTTTGGCACATTTTGCACAATACAACATTCAATTTTGCTTACCATTATTGAAGATTCTTTGAATATATATTCAAATTAAACGAGGAATATAGAGCTTCATTCATGAATAAAATAAATCTGTTATGTGCGTAATTGCTGTGCTCAATCTAAACTATATGATTATTTGTTATTATCGTTTCAAACTCATCTCGCAGATAACGAACATAGTCGTTTTAAAGTTGCTTACACTGGTATAGAGCCGAAGCGTATAACGCTAAAATTAGCTGCACTATAAAAGAGTTCGAGACATAGATTCATAATACACTATCGAATCCTTGAATAGGAGATCGGTTGGTTCGTCAAGAGTTCTTTTCTGATTATAAAATCAACAATTTAACTCATTCATTCTCAAAGAATCATAATTGCCTTGAAAAAGAAATGAAAAATATCTCGGTATAAATTAAGTTTATACTCTCATTCTTTCATTTGAAATAAGAAGAAAAGACACTTTTAATCTATTTCTTCAACATACAAAAAAGAAGAAAGAATTTGTCTGCGCCTATATACATTTTCATGTTTAGCCTTCATTTGAACATTTCTGGACATCTGATAAAATCGACTTCTTCCTCTAAAATTCACTTGCTGAAATGAAAAATAAATTTATTACCTATTTACGTCAAAAACGTAATTTGAGTGATGTTAATTATATGACCAGTAGGGTAGTGTAACTAAAAGTTATTTTCTTTTTTTTAATGATCTTTTGAATTTGAAGTCTTTTCATGAATTCAATTGAAAAAAGTAGTGTTCACACGTGGACTTGTTTGTCTCACTTACTTTGATTTTATCAGCCATTACAGATCACTTGAATCAGATGACAAGAACTTCAGCGATGAAATGTGTGAACGATAAGTGTCTTTATTGGTATTAATATAAAGTATGATGCAATGAGATGGGTGTGTTTTATTTACTTTGTAATTATCAATTCAATAGAACGAACGAACGTTTTTCCTTGATTCTTTACAGAAATATTAAAATGAATCTGTAGAGCCTAATTGATATCCAGTAAGCAATGTCAATCAGATCGCCAAATCATTCATCGTAAGAAAAAAACTAAGAATAAAACAGCTGAATTTTCCATTTAGTGACTTAACAGTCAGCAACGTCTCCCATTCACACATACACACTCATGAACATTATGACAACACACGATACTAATAGATTGAGTGAAAGTTGTACGGTTCCGTCACTCTACTTAATACTTCTCCTGAGATAAGATGTACATTTTAAATCTATTTCGCATCTAATATACACCACTGTATACTTAGCATTAGCTATAGCATTGTACATGAATGTGGAACTTTTGCAAGTATATCAGATAAGAACTAGCTAGGCGTATGTTATTTTATTTAACGGTGACGAATATCTTCGTGTTTAAATGAAAGAGCTGTCTCTTGTACAGATCGACATCAAACATCGACTAGGTGCCAGATACAAGAATGTATGTTTCTCGACTCTGATATATTAAAGTTTGATTTTTTGTATGGACCCATAATGATTCGATGAGTTGTTCAAGACAATGTTTTGTTACAGTTAATCGCATTTTGAAAATATTGATGTCGTTCAGTTTCGATTCGAACTAAAGCAACAGATTAGTTTGATTTTCTAGTTTATCTTAGCTTGATTCGGAGTTGTACCAAGCAGACCAATATTTCTAATGTTACCAATACATTTCATTTTATTTCCAATTCTACAATAACGTTTTCAGCCAACATCATAATTGTCCATTGAACTTATTTCGATGATAATAAGATAATAACACAACTGTTACATGATGTAAGATTTTAGAAGCAACTGACTTCATATTTGCATTTAAGATTCAAGAAATTCTTGATTTCAAAGCAATGCTTTTGATTTGAACAGTTCTAATGTGTGGAAAAAAAGAGAATCTTGATGCCATCGACTCGTGTCAATCAAGTGTAAGAGAGAGTTTTACGAAAAAATTATCAACAATCATCTCCAAAATAAAAGTTGCTTCTGCTCATAATGTAGAATATTCATATTTGAATAATTAATAATGGCTTTAACGAATGTCCCCAAAGATACCTTTGCACGATTTCAAATCTGAAGCAAATGCTTATTTATCTATTATCTCAAGTCTTTGAATACTACATTGACATTTATTTCTGTTTCTTATTTGTGCATTCCACTGACTTCATCAAAATCCTCTCAAAAATTAAGCCAGTGCTTGATTAATTGGTTTCGAAAACTTAAGAATCGTGCCAACAATGCTGATTTTGTCATGTAGATATCAGGTGCTCACAGGATAAATTTTTACACCCTGCTCTGCCATGCAGGGTATCCTGTTGACTTGTGCTGACAAAAAACAAAGCCAAGATTTAAAAACTATCTCTCTTTTATCTGGTCGACTCATTAGAGTACCGTGTTGAGTTAACACGATTGGTTAATTGCTATTTTCAATCGAGTTTATAAGCAACTAAGCTTCCAAATTCAATCATTGAATAATGTTTGGTTCGAATGGATTTTATAATAATAATAAATTATATTAACAGTTATACAATATATGAGTAACATATAAAAACAAGAGAAGAAAACAATACAATATATGCATCCAAGTTGATTAGTTTTTATTTAGGACTTCATGTAATAGAATGCTCAAGAAAAATAACAACAAATGAAGGATAAATCTATGCGTTTAAACAGAGTGATTCTGGAAGATACCTCCAAAATGCTGAGCTCGATGGACGATTGTTTTATGAAGATGGAGAAGATTCGTACATCATGCATACATTGATCTCATAATTATGTCTCTGAATTCAAATAGGTCTAATGTCTTTGATTGACTAGTTTATTTCACGATTAAAAAAGAATGTATAATATGAATCGTCCAGCAAAATAATATTTCAGACATATTATACTTCGTAGTGTTCATGAAAAAAAAATACACTGCAACCGCTGACTTTTTAATTCAAGAATTTTACGAAGATTTCTTAACCAAATTTATTAAATTGAATCTTTATTGTCAGCGCGATACTTTCTAATAAACTGCTCAAAAACAAAACAATATTCTTGTCTCCTTGAAATTTATTTAGTTGACATGACCGAGAATATTATTTTATCACAATATAACATTTCAACACAATAATATATACATAACTTTGCATAGATGGCGCACGTTGTCGTTCTCTTTTTCCTTCCAATTAGTATCATGTATTATCTTTTCTGTTAATTAAGATCACACATACATATTGTTTTATCTGACTATTTCAAATATCGTCGCATTTAGGTAGCTGAAATCCTCTTTTCTTTCCTTTCGCCTTCCCATCGCTCGATTCTCTTTCTGTTCGTCATCGTTTTCTGTTGTTGCCTCTTGCGTTCTTTTCCTCTCTATACTGAGTCATTGCTTTTCTTTTTTTTTTCTTTCAACAGATTGAACATTATCTTTGATAATACGATCAAAGCCGCTTGGTACTTTTCAAGATCTTGCATGATGCTATACTCAATATATGATTGTACGGATTCTTACGCGTTCTTTCGGTTAAAAGGTATCGCGCGAGCGAAGTTAGCGTGCGATCTTCTTTCTGTTCTCTTCCTTTACCAACTTCCATATCTTTCCAAGAACGAACCAGGAGGTCGTCAATGACCAGTTTTCACCCCCATTTCTTTCCACTTTTTCTCTCGATTCGTTCGTCCGATTATTCTCCTACTTTGAAACCGCCCGGCGCCCTCTCTTTCATTTTATATTCTATATTCTCATTTTGCCTCTACTAGTTCGAAGACAACAACAATAATACATATAAATAACCATCATCATCCACCATTCACCCAATAGTCGAGCCTCACAAACTTCTTACACATTCATTCATTGGTGGAGGAGCTTCGAGCTTGTACGATCGTTGCACTATATATACCCACTGCAAAACGCTCATTCTCATTGCATTATCCTCGTTGACGAGCAGCACAACATACACACACACACACACACACTACCGACGACTCGACTCGCATACACAAGAGCAAGTAAATAGACAGTCGGGTGCTCGCGCTTACACGATTGCGCGAGTATGAGACTAAATAAAAAAATAGTAGTTTTTCAAGGTGAAATAGGACTTGACCAAGAACATATCAGAAGTGTTGCATAGTCATTTTTCCAATAGAAATAGTTTAGTTTTTAGTTTTGAATCTATGGAAATGATTGGTATAACTTGTTTTTCTCTTTCTGCAATAGAATAAGCAAAACGTTTTTCTCGCTGAAACCTTGTGAAAATAAGGTAAACAAAGTTTTCATGAATCTTCGAATCTAATATTTAAAGTCGAAAAATTCAACTGGAAAACAATCTGTTGAAATATATGAAAATTATTTTTAAATAAATAGTTCAGTTCAGAATTCATCTTACGTGAACGTATCTATTTATCAATATTCTTCGTTTAAAATAAGATTTCTAATTAGAAGTGATATGGGTGGTCATAAGTTCATATGGAATTCTCGATTAGATTTTTTTTTTCGAGTGCATATTTGTTGGATCAGTAAAGATCTTTGAATAGATATATCACAAAGAACAAAAAAAACATACGAGAAAATAAAAATGAGGCGAATAACCCGTCCTCTTTTCTTCCGTTCTGTGCGCTCTTTCGCTGTTGACTCAAGAAGACTAAAAAAAGCGTAGATAGGAGAAAAGAGGTATGTCAAAAAATGGCGGTGTCTTTGTGGTCAAAGGAAAGAAAGAAAAATGTTGCATTGAGCAACATTGAAAAGAGGGCGCAATTGAACGAAGAAAATAGAATCACGTGTCGTTCGATCACACATGTTCTTGTTGTTCTCTCGATTTTCAACAAACAATCATTTGACACAAGTACAATGTCCTGATCGCGTAGGAAGGAAGAAAGAAGAAGAAAAGAAATAAACATCTTTTTATTGATATATCTTTCAGGTCATGAGGTCAAACATTGCAATTTTTTTCCTGTTGTTTTAGATTATAAAAAAGATATTTTAAAAATCAATGGCTCGTACTAAACAGACAGCTCGTAAATCAACTGGTGGTAAAGCACCACGTAAACAACTTGCTACAAAAGCAGCACGTAAGTCTGCTCCGTCAACAGGTGGTATTAAAAAGCCGCATCGCTTTCGTCCAGTATGTTATTGAATATTCTTATGAATGCCAAAAAAAAAACTAATAACAAACGAATTTTACTTGACATTTTAATAGGGTACTGTAGCTTTGCGTGAAATTCGTCGTTATCAAAAATCAACTGAATTACTCATACGTAAATTACCATTTCAACGGCTTGTTCGAGAAATAGCGCAAGATTTTAAAACTGATTTACGTTTTCAATCGGCTGCTATTGGTGCACTTCAGGAAGCAAGCGAAGCTTATTTAGTTTCACTCTTTGAAGACACAAATTTATGCGCTATTCACGCTAAACGAGTTACGGTAAGTAAAACGAACACGAAAGAAAGATAAGAAAGTGTTCAATTTTTTATACGAATTCGATTTCTTTTTCTTTGAAGATCATGCCTAAAGATATACAATTGGCACGACGTATTCGCGGTGAACGTGCTTAATTTTTGAAAAAAATGATTTGCAGACTAAAGACTGTTCATGTATATGTGCGTGTATTCTCCAGATGTCTTTTTTTTTCTTTGTCGTTGTTTTTTCATGTATGAAAAAAAAATCGAACTTGATTCGAAGAAATAAATAAAACTTATCATCTTTTGTCATTAGAAGAAAATTTCTTGAAACCAATCAAACCATTCATTCATCATAGGCATTAGTTTCAGTTAGTGTCCTTATAATGTAGTATATCACATTTCGAAGTGTACATCCCTCGAAGTGAACTAGGATCAGACTGCCAAGACATCGCGCAGCGATACTACTTTCAAGATTTATCTCGGTAGGACCAAATAAACATCCGTTTTTTACAGTCAAAGTTTTTTAAAGACTTATGGAAATACTCGTTGAAAATTTTTTTTTTAAAGAAAGATGGTACTCAAAGGTTTACATTTTTTAATGTAATTATTGTAAGTTTCGATTAATTCGAGTTAACTGACCTTTGATAACAGCTATTTTATCATTAGGGATTATCGCCGGTACCTCGGCAATATCTATTTCATAGAGGTGCATAGCTGTATTAAATCTTATGTTTCCTTATTTTAATATTTTAGTCGACTTAACGACTCAATTTTAGTTGTTAGCACTTTTATTTGTCTATCCATAACATGGTTGTTTCATATTTGCGAAGTGCAGACCTATGAAGAAGAGGAAAGGTAGGAGTGGGACAATGGCAAGTGATGCAGGGAAATGGTTTGACTGCTGAACGGATTGGTTCTGGAACTTTTAGAAGTGGAAGACTACTGAGTTTTCTTATATCTTTTTACGTCAATTTTCCTGATCAACATGTAAATTCGGCTAAAAACAAATCAGACTTCAATATTAAGAGATTCCTCTCGCCGATGCCATGTACCTGAAGAAAAGAAAAGGCATTGAATGTGCATAAATAGGGATGGGGAATGAAACGAAAAAAAAAAGCAGAACTCGAACTATGCATCCGACGAAATATAATATATTAATTTCAATGAGCTATCATTAATTGGCATACTCTTGCACAGCTTCTTTCATCCCCAACAATAGTACCACGATAAGACTGAAAATACCCTGCCTATTTTCCTGATTTTCAGACATAAACCGCTATGATCACTGTTAGAGGTATACTTCTAGTTTAGTTAAACTATCCATATGAACTTCGAAAAGATCCCTACGATAAGAACAGAAAATCTGCTTTAACATGATTGTTCAAGGAAGAAACAAAAATCGGACATTGATCAAATGTCTTAGCAGTTGTTTGTCTCTCACGCGATGAACAATATCATAGATCTTCATAAATAGAAATTGTCAACCGATTTTCAGGAAAGCAATTGTGGAATATACGGCAAAAGTTGAACACGAAGTATTGAACATATTCTTGCAAGTGCTGGTACGAAGATGTTACGTTTAAGCCGATGATATGAAATTATTGTACAAAGGTTTATAAAGCTTTCTAACCCTCACATTCAATTTTCATAAATCTTGCTGTCTTAGATGTTGATTTTTACGATTTTCCTACTATGTGTCATATAGTGCAAAGTACAACATATATGAATTCATTTTTGAGATTTTTCTTTCGATACATTCTTCACATAAGCATAGAAACAGCTTGATCCTTGTTTTGTGTTGACTTTTAGAATGTGAACTCGACACACTTCTGCCTATGCACGAGTTGCAACCAACAGAAATAAGTCGATATCATGTTTTTGACCTTCGAGATATAATCGTCGGTAAGAAACGGTATGCCGCAAGAAAAATGATTATAAATATGACATCTTGTAACGAATAGAAGTGTCTTTTACATCCTTGAGACGAGAAATTTCGTTTTTTCCCCGAGAGATTTCAGGTGTTGTTTTTCCACACTAACTCTTAAAATATTTGGTCGACCTTGAGGATGTGCGAGTGTGAACTGTTGGGATTCTTTTTCCTGTTTCATATACCCATACTCTGTAGATTAAAATCGCCATCGAATGAAACTCATTTCGTTTATAACTAAAATATATAACGAAATAAACTGCTTAATTGCATTTCTTTTCAAGTATATTATGTCTCTACGGTTCAACGACATCCAGATGTCCCTTCACACAGTGCATTCGACATTTATTTGCATATATCTCATCTCATGAGACTACATGTCACCGTATTATGTAAATCCTCCCCTCCTCCCTAGATTATAAGACCACTCCAAGAAAAAGCGTGATAGAAGGTCGTTGGATCTCTAGAAGATTTTTCCAGAAATTCAATAAATTTAAAAAATTTTACCATTTTAAAACCGACTCTCTGCTAAAAATTGTCTGTCTCTATGTCAGAAAAATTTTCGAACACCCTTGGTTCTCTTGCCGCCATCCCCTAGAAAAAAATATCCCACAGTGGAAGGCCACCTCTTTAGGACTGATGTGAATTTCCTTAATAGAAAGACATGACCTTTTTCTCTGGGCGACGGTTTACTTTAACTAAATTTTGTGAACATTCGTGCAATGACGTATTATTCCACATTAGTATATCGTCTCAGTAAAGTCTGTGTCGATAGTAAAATCGAACAATTAGTTATCTCTATTATTTTCTGTATTGCTTAGGAAAATAAATTGTAAATGTGAAGAAAAGAAAAGTCTTCGAAAAGAATATTTTCTCTTTCGGTTGATCAGATCAAAAAAATTAATAGAAGAATTGTAAAATAAAATAACTCGATTCTAAAACATAGACTTAGACTACTTTTAATTAATGAACGTGTTTTTCTTTCCTTTTTAAGTGGATTTATTTTCTTGAATAAATTTTCATTTTTACATATGAGCCATTAGCAAGGGTTTCACTGACGGAAGATTCATGTTCTGTGTACTTCTCACAAATAACAGTCGAAATTGATTAATGTTGCATACACAATATGAGTCTAAACTTTTGTTTAAGTTCTTATGTAATCATTAAACGATAGTGACTCGGGAAGTTACATAAAATATCAATGATATTTAATTATGAGACGACTGCTTGCTTCTGTCATTATTTGTTCTAGCAACATTGCAACGACAATCAAGTTCTCTGAGGATTGTTGTTGCATTGAATACTCATAAAGCTAGAAAATCTATCGAAGGATTCAGCATAGTTATTGTTCATCAATAAAATACGTTCAAATAAAAGTATCGGTTTCAACCTCTGCTCTCCACCTTCGCCTTGGTAGACGTTCAGTAAAAGAAAATTTATACTGACAGATTCAAAAAATAGATTAACAACAAAGTAGAACTAGTAGTTCCTAGATGAGTATGGGACTCGATTTTTTATTGAAGAAAAATTATCAGGCTAGAGTATTTTACATGACACAATCATTAGTCGACGTATAAAGAAATGATTTAAGAAGTGATCGGCTGTTTCACATAAAAAAGATTTTCATCAGACATAAGATTGAGAGACTTCATCAAGTTTTATGCAAGAGGAGGAGAGATGTTCCAATGTTTTTTTTTTCAAAACAATTCTAGCTTTAAAAATCATCACCTTAGCTAGAACACATCAAGGTATGTTTGGTTGTAGCTGGTTTGATTCATTGAATTTGTTTACCAGCTAGATAACCGAAAGCCTACATTGTACTGAACAGATTTAATCAGGCTGACGTACAATGATGGAAACAAAAACTTGATTGTCTCTTCATTGCAGAGTCGTATTTGGAAATTTCATTAGTTCTGGTAGATTGTAAATAATTTTGGCAGCGATTCAGGTTGACCTGAAACATATGAAGGATAAAAATAGTTCATAATTGATAATCTATTGTAAAATATTCGTTCTTATTAAAACTATTTGATTTTCAAAGAACAGAATAGAGAAAAATTGTAACAAAGTGAACAGTTCAATAGAGACGTTACTTGAGTATTACAGAGTTAAATCGTTCTAAGAATCCTTTTGAACACAGACTAAGCTAAACAGTACATTCACCAAAGTTCTTGGAGAAAAATGAACAATTATTTTGATTTGTCTGCCCGTTCAGATGTATTCATCATTGTCTCTAAACCTTTGCCCGTACTTTAAGAAACATGTCTTTTTCTTGTATTTGAGCATCCGTTATGGGTGAACCCTTTAAAATAGCTTTCATCGTAATTCTATGTTTGTTGTTAAGAAATCTTTCGCATTGATTTAAAAAAAAAATGGTGAACGTCGAAGTTAGAATCAATTAAGTTGGAAAAGGTCATTTTAACATTTGAATTTATCAGTTTTTCAATACACTTGAGCAAATTCAAAATTGCTCAGTTGTTTTTAGTTCACTTCAATTTGAACTGTACTAAATAATCTTATCATTAATTTTTTAGATGTCTAATTCAACAGTGTGACAATAACATCAAAATGATGAATTTACTCCATTGAAAAACAATTAAATATTACAACCATATCGTGGCGAACTAGTCAAACTTGTGACAATATGGATAATGCGTCGAACAAATCGTTATCTACCTGAAGATTTATCAATTCGAAGTGAACAATTAGTTTTTGATGTTTGTCGAACGCCATCAATATGCTGCGAGGTGGCTCTTCAACCATTTAGACGTTTTGATTTGGATGCTACAATTATTTTCATTGATATTCTTATTGTACCACAAGTACTTGGAATGCAAGTTGATGTGTTTGCTAAAGAAGGACAACGTTTTGCTCGTGCACTCAATGTACCAGCTGATATTACAACAACCATCGATAGAGCGAAATAAACATGTGTGGAATTAAGTTATGCTTATGATACAATGTTTCTTTAACAAGACAAGTACTTAAGGGTCGATATCGATTGATTGGATTTAGTCGAACACCGTGGATATTGATGTCCTATATAATTGAAGGTTATTTTTCTTTTCTTGAGTTTCGTTTTTAGTTTTTCTTTGTATTTAAGAACGGGTGTGGAAACTCGTCTGAAAGCTAAAAAATGGTTGTATTCATACGTTGAAGAATCTTACGGTCTTCTTCTATTTGTGCTGGAACTCAATTTCTTCAATAATTTCAATTCCATAGTGACTGTTTAAATCATGATTTATATGTTTTCGTTTTTCTCTTCTATATTTACGTCACATTGCCGCAGATCTTTGAGATGGTTTATCTCCTCGTCAAATTTTACGTGTTCCCATTATTATTTTTACTAATGATGGTCATTATGCTGTAGATCAGAGCTCTGAATAGGATGGGATTGTCCCATCCCTTTCGGAGCTCTATTGTCGACTATCTCTCTCATTTTCATATGGGATGAATCAATTTCAATTCTTACTGTAGTATTTTCTTCTATAGATTTACTGATACGATATGTAGTCATATAAGTTCAGAGTACGAACAAAACTAATTTCCTTTTTCAATGTTTCTATTGACTCATATCAAGTATTGGAATAGATGCACGTATCATGTAGAAAATTTCTCAGTGAATCAAATATAAGAAATATTTTTAAGAGTGCCTAATTTGGTTATTTTCTTTTCTTTTTCGCATAGTTATATCAAAGCAAGCAGCTATATTCAACTTTCTGCAGTGTTTGTAATAAAGAGATTATTTACTATAATCGGATTAGAATTTATCAAATGAATCTTATGAAAATAGAATGCTCGAAATTCCATCGATAATCTAGTTAGACACATAGTTTGTCGATCATGCATAAATCTTATTGTATTTATACTAAGATTCTAGTAGGCATTATCTTAAATGTACGAGGCTACAATATCAGTGAACTTATTAATAAAATTGAGTTTTATTTCAAGCAAAAGGAACTAGTAGCGCCAATCTAACGATAGACTGAGTCCCTTTTCTGAAACGCTCTGTGAGCTTTTGATTAATTGAAAAAGATTGAAGTCATGATTCGTAAATATTAATCTCATGCTGTCCATGTAGTAAGATAATAAATCTTGTTCTATCAAACCACAAGATCTTTAGATAGATATATTGGCTTGCGTATATGATTGCCAAGGATAACGCTGTCGAATCGGATGCGATAGGGCATCGATACCCGATTTTCTGACCAGGGTCACGGTCAGTTCACCATCCGACAAATTCTTGTTAAAATCCAATATCCAGGATTCGGACAACTTCCAGCGGATTCCTATCGGATCCGATAATTTCACGATAGGATCCAATGACGGGGTTGACCAGTCGGATCACCCGGTTTGAGTCGTCTGTAAAACTTGTTTTCAAATTATTCAGATGTCAAACATCGCTTCATTATTCATCATATAATTGTCGTAATCTGCAGAAATAATGTCAATGTCAATATGATATTTCACTACTTTGTTGATTATTGTTTTCGCGCTTTGAAAACACATACGTATATAAAGCAAATTAATTTTCTTCATAAGATCCTTTATTTCATATAAGGGAGTAGGTAAAGATTTGCGAAAAAATAAGTAACCTTAATATAATAGCTTTTATTTTCTTTAATTTATGAATGACAAGTTTCATCCGTCATTGATGTTTAGAGAGGAACTGATCGGCAAGATTGTTCCGGATGCGTTCTTCTATTTAGATAGAATATCTTATACTGTTTGTAATGTTCTTTCCAATGCTGCAGTGAACAATTAATGTGCAAAGTTCTGTTTTCTTAGAAAAATAAAAATCTTTTACAGTGGTGGTAAAAATTATTCGTACGATTTAATTTAATAATAACTCAGCATCCCAGTGGTACTTTGGGACGCGGAAAACGAGAAAAGAACTGCCATGGCTTCTAGTATCTACACTCAAAATATCAAGTCGTTTGATTAATATGCGTTGGAGATATTGTCACATTGATAGAAAATAAAATTATTCATTCTCAAAAATTATTCATGCAATTTATCACGAATGTATTGAACGGTCGATCTAGCAGCACGCATAATTTTAGCGATACCACCAAAGCTCTTGCCTGATAAGTAATGGTCTATTGGCAGTTGTCGAGAATGTTCCGAATATTCTTTGCTTCACGGCATTTCAATGTTTCGTGAGACAAAATGAGATTCAATGTCCCCTGTTACTGTTATGAGATTTGTTGTCACGATACGTTTGCCCATTTGACAGGAAAATGACTTCACTTCGATAGCCAATGACATTTAGATATAGGCGAAAAGAAAAAATGAAGAATAGTCTAGTGGGAAGAGAACTTGCACGAAAACAAAGAAAAGAAAGAAAATTAACGAAAGTATGAAGGAGAAAGACTGAACGTACTCACGATACACGTATCCATCAGAATAGAGCTGCCTAATCAGTGTAAGCGAATTAAGAACGGATTTTTTATTAAAATGTCACTCGTCACATCCTTTTTTAACGGCATTGTTACTGAGTTTCTCAGACGTGCCAAAAAAGTAGTGCACCGATATGATAAATCGTATGAATAATTTTTGAGAATGAATTATTTCATTTTCTATCAATTTGGCGATATCTCCAACGCATATTAATCAAACGACTTGATATTTTGAGCGTAGATACTAGAAGCCATGGCAGTTCTTTTGCCATTTGCCGTGTCTCAATATACCAATGGGATCCTGAATTTTTATTAAAATAAAATCGTACGAATATTTTTTGCCACCAACGTATATTCTTTGTAGTAGGAATTTTTAATATTTTCCAATGAAAAACGTCCACTCGTTTTTTTTCTGCTTGATGCAAAGGTAAACATAGATAGAAAGTACTGGTTACATAAGACATGGTATTGTCTAAAAACAAGACTTGATACAATCATTTTCTTCGGATAGAAAACAAGATTCTAGTAGTTACAATGAAATCTTTTATTGCTTTTATTTGATGTTTATTGATGATAAATTGGAGATTTTATAATTTCAATCGTATGAAAGAAAAAATAAATAACAGTAATCTCTAAATGTTTTACAAATAAAATATTGAATATACTTGTAGTACTAACGTAACGAATGATGATTGAAATGATATTGTGTTTTATTTAACATCTTCTTAGATCATGTTAAAACTAGAATAATTTAATGAATGAATTATTCAACGAAGTTTGCCGCCACCGTCTAGGAAGCTCTAGATTTGTCTCAAATAATCCAGATATCTTTCTTATGAACTCTCGAAGATCTTATTCAAGGTGTTAAACACAATAAACAATATCATCGCAGTAATATATTCAAGAGTAGGGTGATGTCAGGGTCGTCCAATCCACGGAACCCCAGATTAATGTAATGATTATCATCATTATGATAACATTCTTCGAGTCATGATCTCCTGCTGGTAATACCAAAGAATGAATATTATTTAATGTCAAACCAATCAAGATCATGTGCTTTATGTTGGTTCTAACGAGATATTTTAAGAAATGCCACGATGATTGAACAGTATAGAAACGAATAGAAATATTCACACGTAAACTATTATGGTTCAAAGCTTTTCTATGCAAAAGATTTTGAATTTTTCTTACAAATCAAGGTTATTATACAACAATCCATGTACGAAAGTGATCAATATACGTCAAAATTAAATATTTCTTTGGACGTTAGCTGACTTAAATTTGCTCGACAAAACTTAGTGTTATGTTTGTTTTTCTGTATATTTTGTCTGATCAAAAAGAGTCTCGAAAAAATAAATTGAAAACCTATATGATGCTCTACAAAACTGGTTCCGTCAGCATTGTATTTGAAGAAATATTTTCTCAGAAAACAAGGAGTTTTATAAGCGGTGATTGAAACACAAGTTACTTATTTTATCATTACGTTACTCAACGATCAAATCTTTCTAGAAGCCCGAGACGGCTGTAGACAGAAGTGATCATTCTTGTAGTATGGATAGAGTATGATAAGTTACATGGAACATATGGCCTTCGAGATAATTGAAAAACGATTTGTCGAAAGCGTCACAGCGTTACGCTTCTTTTATAAACTTGCAATATTCTAGATGACTATCTTTTAACGATAAAAAAATCATATTTCTTCTCTATCTAGCAATAACTGATCATCATTGAAAAGCTGAAAATGAACTTTGTTCGTTTTTTTCATAGATCTTTGCTGTGAGTTTATGAAACTTTCCTAGTATAGATCAACTGCTAGTAGAACAGTTCGATAAGTAGAACGAAAAACCATAATTACCATTTGATCATCATCAAGGCAAGTACTTGTAACAATAATTTGTTGATCTGTTTCGTTTTCATCTTCTGTTTTGATTGCATTTAATAAAAATTCATGACTACTATTTCTTTTAAGATAATTCGTTGTTAATACTCGACTTGATGGTGCTTAAATTCTTATCGTACGATCTGATGTAAGTTCGTCATCGGTCATCACAGGTCTTTTTGTCGATTCTATTTTGGTTTGATCTAATGTTGAAGGATTACGTTGTACACCTATTGAACGACAACATATACCATTAAATAATGGTAATGATCGAGGACCTAAAAGATTCGATAGTTAACATCGTTGTTCTATATTTTCATTTTTGATGTTTTTTTGCTGTTTGATTTTTACCTCTTGAAGATTCCGAACGCTTTTTATTTTCATATGATGACTGTTCGTCATACTAATTGTCATCATCAACTGTATCATATGTATGTTGTAATTTTGCTTGCCGACGTCGTAATATAGCTCGTGCATTATTAGGCGATGTTGTTACTTGATCACAGGTTACAGATGATTGTTTCGCTAATTCTAATTTTTCTTGATTACTTGGATATGGATGACTACGATGTTCTCGAAGCCACTCTTTATAAATAAGTTAAATTATAATATCATAGTTCAATAATGAAAATTGATGCATTGCAACATAATATGTACTTGCAGGAAATTTTTCTCGACTAGCTGAAAGTGCGTTGATTAATGAATGATCGATTTGTGCACCTAAATTATCTTCATCCATAAGTGATGTTTGTTCTTGTTTAGTTTGTGTATCATCATCATCTAGATATTACATGTGTAAATATATAAGTATAATGAGAAAATGATTCACGAAAGAATATTAACCTGAAGCAATATAACTACGCGATATATTATCAATATTCGTTTCTGCTTGTTGATGATCATCATAATCTATAGATTCTTCTTTAATATTTGCAATGGTATCTGTTTTTTGTTAATCTTGAAATTCTAGAATAAATAGAACAATTTTCCTCGTGAACATGAATGTTCTTGAATTTGAAATCATGGAAAATATCACCGCTGATTGACTCATTATTTTTGAAAGGTAACCCTTCAAATGATTGCAAGTATCTCGAGAATCATGAAAATGATTCTCTGTTGTTGATGATATTAGAAAATTGTTTGTTTTTTGAAGAAGAAAATAGTCCTTAACTTGTCTTCTTTCAAACATTCATTTCTAAATTTATGTCAGAAACACACTCCACGAATGTTTTTATACGTAAAACTCGACAAGCAAAATAAAATTAAGAGGCAACTTCTCTAACTCATGTTCTCTATTTAAAATCATCAGTTCAGTGAAAGATTCTAGAAATCTTGGTGATTTCAAGTTATGATTCTTTTTAGTTAATGTTATTAATAATTAACACAATCGAATGATTGAACTATTCTGAAAACGTTATAATGATTACAAAACATGTAAACTCAACAGATATGATTTTTTTTATCTTGATACTCTGAATTTTATTGAACAATCAAACCAATCGTTCTCGAAAAGTCAAAACACTCTATACATTGATGTTGATATAACTGCATCCGCTTGTAAATACTCACTACTGATCTATGATTCTGTCTATTTAAATCTTTAAAATTGTACACATCGATATTTTTAGTTGTTTTGTTACAAGCCTATACTATCGATGAAGTAATAAAAAGAATTTTAATGTTAGATATCTTATCTTTTTGATACTTTCCCTAGTGAAAATAAAAGTCTATCCAATCACACTACGCCGGAATAATTTCAAAGTGTGAATCGACAGGAGGAGAAAATAAAACAAATTCTGCCAATCTGTTGCATTCTCGTCAATTATTGTGCACGATTCGTACAACTGCCGGCATGTCAAAGATAAAATAATGCATGAATCATAAATAATATTCTCAATATAAAATTAGACAAATCAAAATGACTAACTTCAAATGTTAGAAGAAAAATTTACTGTAGATAATAAAGAACAGCTGTTTATTTTCTTTTATCTACAGATAATCTTTTTATTAGGATAGAACATAGTACAATTTAATGTAAACTTTGCATAAGAGACAAAAAAAGACAACGTTCTTGACACGATTAAGGATCTGGTTAAACATTTAAGAATAATCATTAACACTCAGTGATGAACTAGTGAATAACGAAATAATTTATTATAAAGATCTTATACATTATCTTGTTTTTTTTGCCTACCGGACTCATTTCATTTATGCTGACTAAATAATAATGTATGAAATCAAAAGTCTTAAATTAATTCTATTGTATAATTATATTTAATTAAAAAACACAACATCAGAATGCATTACTAAGTTAAAATATAATGGTAAGTACTAAATTCTAAGTTTTATATTTGATATAATAAAATTTCTTTCATCAATCGATGAAGTACTGTTTGTTCTAGGAATAGTAAGTACTGCTGATCACATAATACTCATAGCCATAGTCGGTGCTGCATTCGGTTTACCATTAAGTTTAATAAAATGTTTTCGTCATAATTCATTTCGTCGTACAGCTATCAAACATCCAGTTATTGAACAAGTCGTACGCTAAATGACCCCATGGAATTTCTTCGTGAGCCATTGTCCATTTCAATTATGTCACCTTTATTTCGATGATTCATATCAACATATACCGGTATGACAGCTATTGATAAACGTCGATTAGGTTTTGGTATAGAACTTTTCGTTATTGGAGTAAACATTTCTGATTGAGAATAAATCCCTGACAAAGGAGATTTAAGTCGACGACGTTTAGGTGATGATGAATGTATTCTTCAGAGCTATGTAAATACTGCGATATTTCGTTCAACCATTTGTGAGGAGGGTATAACCGAATAGAATTGCTACATATCGAACAGAAAAATTTGAGAAGACTATAGGCATGTCGGACTTTTTCTAGTATCAATCGAATTTGTACAATTGGATAAATTCCATTTGAACAGTATTTTTCCTTACCCATTTCAATAATTTTCTATTGAGGATAATTTTCTCTTTCAGTTTAGTATTTAATCTCATCAACGCTTTCGTTTCTGTTCTGCTCTTGTACTATCAAGTTTCATACATTGTAATTACTAATTTTCTATGGTTTAGAAATTTTTGGTGATCAAAAAGAGACAGATTATGAATTGCAATAGGGGTGAATGTGCTTTGAGCACCACAGAATATGACGATTGAGCACCGATTTAATTGTATGTGAAATGAGGACCAAATTAAAAAGCAATATAAATGAGATAAACTCATTCAAAACCGATCGAACTTGTAGTATGTATGGTAGCAAGTATCGCTTCGCAATAAGCTTGGCTCGAATCGGTTAAGCTGATGACTATTAATTTATGAAATACAAAGGACTTGTGTTTCACACATAAATCAATGATAGTTAATTCGTAAGAATTTCTGTCAGTCAAAGCAAAATGTCAAACAATGAATTTCAAGTTTTAAATATCGTAAAAACTCTCGATGAGGCTAATGCAATAATCCAACAACATCAATTTTCTAAGTATCGTTCCTCAAATTTAACCGATTCTACTAAATATTCATATAGATGTAGTCAATATCGGAAATATCCATTATGCCGATATGAAATACAAGTTTACTTTCTAAACAATATATTGATAACAATTTTTCATAATACTAATAGTTATTTTTTCATTATTGTATTTATTCTCTATCTAGTCATTCTACTTTTCTTGTAAAGAGTATCATTTTATTCTACTCATTTCACGCGTAATTAAACTGGTGCTCAATAGTCTTCTTTTTCGGTGCTCTTGTCACATACAATTAATTCGGTGCTCATTTGTCATATTCTGTGGTGCTCAAAACACTTCTCGTCCAGTCAATTTACTAGAGCTTTAGGAGTTAGACAAAAGCAAGCTAAAACAATTGTTATTCAAATTCAAATGCGTAGAGATAATCTTGATGAATGACATTGTCACAGTGCTGTAAATGCATAAATAGTTTATCATTTTCCGTTGCTAAGCGAAAAAAACGGCAGTATATCAATTTTGCTAATTTTGTGTAACTCACATATGTTTTCGACGAAAATAGTGAGTGGAAGTTTAAGAGTAAGATTTTATATGATCCCCACCCTCCAGTTACAGACGCCCCCTTCCGCTTCCACCATTGCAGACATAGCAACCAGCATTATATTATCGTCTTATATTAGAACGTTTCTTACTGTTTACTTCCATGCTTATAATAAGAAAATGTAAAATTAAGAAAAATGAAGAACGAAATTTGGTAACTAACGAACGAATGGCAAAAATGAAAAAAAACTGGAGGCCCATCAGAGAAAGATGATTCTAAAAATGTGTGATATTCAAGGGGGAAAAGGCGGTACTCCACTACTCCATACTCCAACGGTACTCCACTCTACTCCACTCGTACTCCACGCTACTCCACTGCTACTCTACTCGTACTCCACTGTAACTCCACTCGTACTCCACGCTACTCCACTGCTACTCCACGCTACTCCACTGCTACTCCACGCTACTCCACTGCTACTCCACCGGTACTTGACGCTACTGCACCCATACTCCACCTCTACTCAGTCCTATTTAGGGCTGGGAAGCTACCGTTACTTGGTAAAGAAACGGTAACGAGCCGTTACCAGTTACTGAGTAACGGAGTAACAGAAAAACGATTC
>OENT01002201.1:7318-26283 GCA_900239685.1 Rotaria macrura | reverse complement strand
AGAAACGCGTCTGGACGCGGCAGATGTTTCATTTTGGACGCGTCTTCTACCGCGTTTTGAACGCATCTGAAACGCGTTTTCAAACGCGTTTATACCCAATATTTTTTCACATGGGTACTATTTGAAATCTTGCGACCACATAGTCATATTTTTCTTGGCAAATAGGCGGAAAAGGGAACGAAAACTTTGACTGTCTAGTTCGTACATTGTTAAATAGTGCTTGATCCGTGAGTGAATTACTTCTGGTCTATACGAAAAGAACTACAACACTAATTTTTAAATATTTGTCTCAGTAGGCATAGCAGGAATCCTCAAGATATGTTTCCTTGTAAATTGACGCTAAAACGAGACCCTCCCAATACTGAAAACCATATATTAGTTCCAACAGTGTGGAGTGTCGATAGTTAAGATCCATACTCTACGAGGTTGTTAATACATGGAGAAATTCAAGCAACCACGTGAAATGGAGTAGTATGAATATAGAGAAGAGTACAAGCTTGAGCCAACTCATCGAAGCAGTTCGTTGACGAACAGTTATACGACTGTTGTTGATGTCGATTAGATGTTCCCAACATAGCTTCGTTGAAAGTTAATGGGCGAAGTACGTCGATGAGGACATTAATTCTGTCAAGTGATCTGCACTGTAAACCTGGTGCAACGGATTTGAATTAGCAACTGCTCTTGCTGAGAACACCACTTGAAATATCGAAATGACTACATATTTACATATTGGTGCCTGTCACTTTTTATCTGTTGGAGAACTGTGGATACGTGAGTAGACAGAATGATGGTTATTCAGTCAAATGGAAACCGTGCCAACACTCAAACATAAACATATTTAATTATCAAGATAGTCTTCATTCCAAAACTCGAACACAATTCCGTTCCAACTTTGAGAATGAAGACGCTATTTGCATGAGATCCTTTTCAGTGGCTATACTATTGCAGTATAGTGAATGCTTCGCTTAAGAAACGTCACTTGAATAGTACAAGAATACTTATTTGCTTTCTTTTTTCTGTTCTATGGTCTTGAATGTTGAAAAACACTTTCTCCTCAGTATTGCTCTATACTATTGTGTAATCTCGATGAAAAAAAAGATTGACACATGTGTTGCAAATAATTTATCAAGCACTTTCATAATTCATCTGCCATATCAGTCTAATTTATTTTTTTCTCATTACAATTTTTGGTAAAACATTGTTTGTAAATGTACTTATTTTTACAAGATTCACAGTCACTTCAAAGAAATTTTCATATAGTAGATTTGTTTCGCAAATCACTTATATATCTTGCATCCCGAGATTGTCATCAAGATCCTAGAAACAAAAATCTAAAATATTGATTAAACTGAATCCATGAAAAAATGTATCAAACTGACCTTCTTGGATTTATCTTTTATGGATTAAAAGGTACTCCTCTTCTGTTTCGAAGTAGTTATTCGAACATTTCTTTATACACAGGTGAATTTGCAGTGATGCATCTCTGACAACAATAGATTATCAGATTAAACAGATCGATTTTAGTGTCTGAAAAATTTCTTTCCTCCATCCTTCAATTTATGCAGTGTTTTAGGCAAGAAATCACTTTTCCATTCCTTTGTTTCTATCATACTGCTTTGTTCCAATTAACTAAACTCATGACCGGAGAGACTTTTTTTTTCTATACGACTCACAAAACAAAGAAGGACCATTCTTAATCCTAAGCCAGCAGTTAAATGCAGTACTCACTTGCTAACTTAATGACCATGAACATCACTCAATAATTTCAAATTTTATTTTAAACTGATTACCATTCTAACAGACTTTAATGAATATTATTGTAACTGTTCTATAAATAATAGCCTTGGTACATCGACTCAGTGAAGCAGGAGTCGAAAGCATGGATTTATCTAATAATGATTTTATCTTCTCAGTATTCGTTGAATTTTTTCTTCACAATCAACTTCTTCAATCTTAAGAATAATTGAAAAACAATCGGCTGAATCCACTACATAATGGGTGTAGTCGCCGGGGTGTGGGTGTTTGCGTGCGAGGGGGCGGGAGGAAGGTGGGATGGGGTAGTGTTAAATGATGATCTTCTGATTGTACCCTGAGTCAGAATGCTGTAGCTGCACGAACCGACATCCATCCGAACAAGCACGCCCACATCCGAACCCAACTAAACGTAAACCGTTATGTGTATCAAGTAAAAGTGCTTTAAAAACTGCCCTTCAAAGTATTCATAATCATTTAAAAACAACATGCAAATTGGATCTTGATTTGGTAGCAACTATGAGTGGAAAAAAAACAAATATAAATAGAATTCAAAACATCAACTTGAAATATAGTCATGAAAAATAGCAAAGACTTCCTTAATCCAACGTTCTCTCACCATCGCTCTCGTATTTCTTAATGCTATTTGATCATCATTCGCAAAACAGAAAAATATCGACTTTATTACGAATGATAAATTAAAAAGCCTTTTAATTTATCTATTTCTACTTTTTCCCAAATTTTCCTTTCACCTGCTTTATTTAAGTTGTGCTTGATGTGGCAATAAAACACAAAGACACAATTAATCTTACATAGTCTCCAATTTATAGGTATGAAATACATTTTAATACAATCGAACTGGAAAAAAATGTTCAGCATATTTCATACATATTTATATATATTTTATTTTTTCCCATGTAATTATCGTCTTTTATTTTGATTGTACAGAATTGTGACCAAATGCAATCAAGCGGAAAAATAATTAATATTCAATTTTTCGCTACATCAAACCTTGTATTACAAGGTTTGTAACTATGTAACAACATGCGCATCAAACGAAAACGTTGATTTGATAATAAATATCTATACAGTAGGATCGACAAAAGACGATCGAATATTGTGTTATTTTCATAATTACAGAAACATCAGTTATACTGTCGCATTGTTTGAATGGATTTGTAGTTAATGAAGATTCAATACAACTACTGATGATCTTGGAATTTTCTTCTGATATGAATTCATCCTACTGATTATGGAAACACGAGGAATGCAGTAAAAACGTTTTTCGTGAAACCAATGATATACGTACAATCTATATTTGCCGAATATGTAAGTTTTGTCTATTATACTTCTGCTACTGACCCATGCATTTATAAAATTTTATTGTATTTGTTAATCTTATTTAAATGATTCAAGGTTTGTAGTTGCAATCACTTGTGCTTGCAGTTGTTCTTGTTTATGCAAGCCACTTTCAATTACTTTAGCTACAAGTAATGACAACATCCCTGGTATTCATGTAAACGAAAGTGCCGACCATTAAAACAATAAATGAGATCATTGTTCATCGAATATTCAAACTAACTTCCATGGACGAATTCGTTTAGCTGAAAGTAACGGGTTTTGAAGTTTGATGAACATGAGCTGAGTTTTAGTTCACTAGAAAGATTATTAACAGATGCATTAAATATTCACTGACATAGATGTAAATCCAGTATTTTTTGTTGCAAGTATTAAATCAATGTTTTCTTCAATCAAAGATGAATCAGAACAACGTTATTATGTGAGAATAATGGATCAAACTCATCTGATTTTTTTATTGCTTTTTATGACGTCTTTTAATTATTATCCAGTAGCAAAAATGTCTTGATCGCTTATTGTTTTTACGCTTCATCTTACTGAAATTAAGGTAGAAGTTTATTTTTATTTATAGTTGAGCACGTTGTGTAAAGAGAGAAGACAATAATGAACCAATATACTGAAACTAAATTCAGGTCTTTAGTTTTACTGAAATTAGCCAAAATAGAAGGTTGTAACTATCACGTCACTGTTAAGTGCATCAATAAGACTATTAACTTCTGTTGAAGATAGAGATTTTGCATGAAAAAATCTAAGATAATGAGTGAGCACATGTATACGTCTTTTTCATAGACATTGTTTTTCAATGATGATAGGAGTTAACTGTAGGTGATTAATATTTACAAGATGTCTAATGAGAACAGTCAAATCGATTTAATTTAGTTGTTTTCGGTGTTTCTTCTTTTCATCGAATAACCACTGTCAACTAAATTTTGTCACAAAACATAAGTTCGAATTTCTTTCATTTCTAAGTCACAGAAGAAAATCGATAGTAGTGAGAGAGAATGAGAATTCTATACTATTTCTAAGTATATATTTAGAACTTTCTTCGGGCTTGAATATGATTGAGTAGGTCTATGAATAGGATCGGAAGCGATGTTTGCAGAGAAGTTTTCATCTAGTGCCTCAAATATTATTATAAGAAAATATTTTAAATTATGAATTCAGAGACCAAGGTTTGCTTTAAAACACGCAAAATTTATTTCGGTTCTCATATATCGTTCGGAACTATCAGAATCTATTGTATTTTAAATATTAAAAAATACTGAAATAATGGCTATTTTGAGAGTGTGGATGTGAAACTCGGTCTGATGGGATCATAATGAACGAGACTTACAGATACAGATACACGAACACGAACATGCGCATCCGCTAACGCCCTATACTCTCTTAATAGTAGCTAAACGCTTTGTGAGAAAAGAGAGATTCGTCACACGAAGACTGCTTGAATAAATAACGGTAGTTCATGCAGAACATTTCCATCAAGAATAATATTTGTGATCACAGGAGACATTTTAGCAACCTATCACAGTCCGAAGTTTGCTGCTTAGTTCCAAACTACACATTTACATCTATAAATAGTAGAAAAAGCTTACGCATATCGAAAGCAATACATGAAAAGAGTACTAAGTAGCTTTGAGAATACGATTCTAGCTCTAATATGCATATGAGAATATAAAAGTCACTATTCAAACGCAACTTTACTCATACGGTGTAGATAATCAGTAGACTACTTCCAAGCTTTTCGTGTATTTTAAAATAAAGAGAAATCCCATCAATCCATTTCAAACGAAGTTCCTTCATGATTTCAGCATGCTAAGTATCAAGAAGCTATGACATAGACTACGTACTCAAAAGTCTGTCGAATTTTTACAGGCATAGAGAATAGTTCTCTAGAAAAGAATCGACCGATTCGAAGATTAATTAAATCTCAATCGACTGAGCGTGGAATATATGTTTTAAAGCACCGCAAACCATACTTTTAGACAACAAATAAAAGACGACCATTAGATATGACTTACCCAACATTGTCTCTGTATTGATTTATTTATTATAAACATTTTTTGTTCCTTATCGTGAATCCTTTTGTTCTTTGTGCTTTGAATGCTTTATTGTTATTACTCAGCGCTTCTTAATAACTTCTTTATTTGATAAGAATCTGAAACAACACGAATGAAGAAATTAACAAGAGATAGTGGCGGAGAAAAAAGGATAATATGAGGTGCACATAAGCTAGTAATCATTTGGCAAGCAGCACGTTCACCTGTAATAAACGAAACTCAAAGAAATTAGAAGATACTATCGCTGAATTTCGCTCGCTGCAGTTGGAGTTCATTACTCGATGTTCATAAGTTACTTATTGATAGAATTTCATAGATCGAGAACAATACTCTGAATGTCTGGAAATGAACTGATAAGGTGGTTGAAATACTGGTTACAGAGGGCTTCAAAGCGTTTTAAGTTGATTTTTGTGATTGACTTCCGTTGAAGTAATTCATTTCTAACAGTTTCTCAGCTGGAGAGTAACCGAATTTTCCCCAAATTTACCTTCTTGTATCTATTACAAGCGATCTGTAGAATTGCACGATATTCTATTCAAATATGCAATTGGTTTCAGACGTGACTGATTTTTATTCTCTATCGAAACATTCTATTCATTGTGTTCAAGTAACTCATAGGTTAAAAATAAAAGTCTGCGGCGCTAATTATTATGACAAAGCATAAGAATGATTTCATAACAGAAATGTGAACGGTGTGGAGTGAAAGAGAATAGCAGGACTAGGCGAAAATTTATATCTCACACCCATTCAACAACAAACTAGTCTGAGCACATTCATAACCCACAACCGATTTCATGTCTTGCCATATTATTTTTAGATTAAACTCGCTTTTAACTAATGGCAACTTCCAATGAAAAACGACGTAAACTAGCACTTGTGATTGGTATTGGTAAATACGACAATTTGGTAGAATTAGGAAATCCAGAAAATGACGCCAATGATATGTCATCTGCTCTCGAAAGTATTGGTTTTGTTTTGACGAAGAAACTGCATCTAAAACGTAAAGAGATGAAACACGTTGTTATTGATTTTGAAGAATCAACTGAGGGTGACGATATGATCCAGTTCTATTTTGCCGGACATGGAACACAATAGGATGTATGTCTTGAAGTTTCATTACTAGAAACTATTCTGATTTTCCTTGAGTGACTTCTTTTGCGTGATCATACTAGGATCAGAATTAATTTTGTTACAAAAAGACAGTCCCAGTTTCAGGGGTACAGCTTTAAACAAGTATGTGATCAATGCCCAAGATATTCTCAATCAGTTGAGTGATCACAATCCATATGTTATGATTTTCCTATTGGATTGCTGAAGAAACTATCACTTGCGCAATCCTGATGTCGATGCGCGTGGAGAAGAATCAAATGATTCGAAATCGTTAGGCCTCAAAGCAATGCACAAAGCTGGATCATTGATTGCATTTGCTTGAGCACCCGGGACAAGAGCTGTTGAAGGAAAAGGACAGAGAAATGGTTTATTCACAAAGCATCTTTTAAAACACATCACAGCTGCAAATGAAGACATCCAGATGATATTAAGGGATGTTACTGATGGAGTGATAGAAGAGTCGAAATCAAGACAAATTCCATTTATTAGTGCTTCATTGTCACAAAGAAATACAAACCTATGTGATAAAGAGTCAAAACAGCCTCTTAAAACAGGTATGTATGGGTGCCGATGGCCGTGTCATGTGACAATTTGTTTAAATATCTAGCTGATAGATAATTGAACACAGACAATACTTGATCTTTCCATCGACGTAACCTTTGTCAATGTTGTGACTTACACAGTCAAAATATATAGACAGGTTGTTTTTATCCCTTCCACTGAACTGTGCTATTTTCGTTACTTTCTCAGCCACATGTTAGTAGCTTTTAAATAAGAATGAAAGTCCTCAGATATTCTATGGGTTCTAGAATTTTACTTTGGGAATGAATGGAAAATCAATATCATTATTTCATTCTGAAAGGAAATTTTTTCATTGGATTTGGACAGCTGATTGGCCATTTTTAGATCACAGCATAAAATATAATCATCGTAAGAACATTGCTCGTATCTCAGCTGCCTAACAATTTTTAGAAGGAAAGTATTATTCACAGCACACCGTTATTAGATTACCACTACTGCAGAAATTTCAGCATTATCGTTCGTTTCATCATAAAGCTGTTGGGTTCAGAAGAGTCTGATGAAATATCTTCTGTACTTCTAAGAGTACTAACTAATGAATTAAGCTCGGAGTGGTCTGATATCTTTGGCTTTTTTAGAGCCTAAAGATTCCATTTCGTCGAGAATATAGTGTCGAGAAAAAGTAAAAAGAGTAAAAAGAACAAGATTTTTCGTGTGTCAGTTGGACATGGAGTACCCGATTTATCACTAGCGTTTTAAATACCCCTTGAGGGTGAAGAAACGAGTTGTCACTCATATTCATGTATTAGAGATTCACTAAATAAAACTACAAAGCTTCAGTAACGATTGTGAAGCCCAAGCCGTAATAAATCTACTTTGCACTGAAGAAAAAGAAAATGCTCCCTACGTAAATTCAACTTATCGAAGCCCATTGAAGAATTAGAAGAGTGTATATGGATTTGCTAATGTACAGGAAAGACTAATGAATAGTAACGCTATAACTGCATAACAACTACAATGTCGCGCAGATTGTACCAAGAGTTATGAGTTATCAAAATTAATATTCTTGGATCTGATTCGGGATTTAGAATTACATTCTAAATTATTAAACGAATTCTTAGCATGTATATTCAGATTTTCAGTCGTTAACACTCAATCATCATACTAGTGCACATCATTGAACTTGAGACCATTCGCAAGACTTGTCAAAAATTTCGGACTAGGATCTAAAGTTGGAGATGGAAATTGGTCTTGCAGGATTTAGAGTAGTTTATCATGCTAAATGGTTGAGTCGACATCATACTGTTGCTGTCAAGAGGCTACATGTTACTCAATTGGGCAAACAAGTTGAAGATGATTTTTTCAAAGAACTTGTTTTAATGAGCAGTCTTCGTTATACTCACATAGTGACTTTTTATGGCACTTGTACCGAACGCGGAAGGTATGCACTGGTAATGGAATATATGCCATTAGGATCACTGTACAAGATTCTGCACAGCGATAAACTATCATTAGATTGGTTGCAAAACTTTTCAATTGCTGTACAGATAGCTAAAAGTATCAATTATCTACATCAACTACAACCTGAAATATTACACCGAGATATTAAGTCACTGAAATTTTTGTTAGAGAGATCCAATGAAGGAAACATTGTGAAAGTGTGCGATTTTGATTTGACACAAACACGAAATGAAACAACGCGACAATCTATCTTAAGCCATGCGTTGCCTTGTACAGTCTCTAAAAAAAACTGTTTCCCAGAAAACCAACCCAAAAAGGTTTGCGAGAGTTCGGAAACCTTTTTCTTAATCTCGGGAACTCTTTCACGGATTTCCGACCTGTCGGAAACTCGGAAACACTTGGAGGGGTGTCTGAGGCTCGGAAGCCGTTTTCGGTTTACGACTTTGTTACTATCGGAAACCTTTTAAGAGTTTCTGATGGTAAAAAATGGGTTTCCAAAAGCTCAGAAACCCTTGAAACAGTTCCCGAGGATAAGAAAAGGGTTTCCGAACCCTCGCAAACGTTTTTGGTTGGTTTTCTGGGAAACGGTTTATTTTTAGAGAGCATTGCAATGGACTGCTCCTGAAATACTACGTATGAAAAGGCATGCCTCTAAGAGCGACGTTTACAGCTTGGGTATGGTTTATTGGGAGCTGGCTGCAAATGAAATACCTTATGATGGACACCAAAGTGATCATATTCGTGCATTTATACTTTCTGGAGACCGTTAGGAAATACCTGAGACAGCACCTTCAAATTTTTCTGAATTAATCCAGCAGTGTTGGGCTAAAAAACTCAATGATCAACCCCACTGACATTATTTTATTGAAACCATCGAAGAATGCATTAAAAGTCAAAGTAATTTCATTTTTCTAGCCATGATCTGAAGAAGTGATACGATTCTAGACTATGCATGTGAAAATGAAAAAAACTAGCTTGATTATTTCATATAATTTTACAGATAACTTTAAGATTGTTTCAGTTAGAATACGGAGCTAAACAATAAAGTGGGACTGAGCTCCGTGTTTGAAGTTTGTATACAAGGTTCAACTTTCAAAGAAATGTACAGATCAGCCGTTTTGAGCATCACAGAAATATGAATGATTGAAAGTCCAACACAGAATCGATTGTGACCTTCGAATTTCATAACTTTTCATGTTTAACGAATGTCTACACCCCTTCAATGTGGCGTGTTGGCAACAGCACACTTATGAAAACTAAACTGAATATAAAACGAATGAATTGAGCGAATATTTTACTGCTTCGGCTATTCCGCGTTTTTTGAGGATTTAAGATCTGGTTTTTGTTCGTGTATAAATAGGAATGATGCTGAACACTGTTGAGGTGGTACAGAAGCCGACTACTTTTTTTAGCTTGATTAATTCATGGTTTGAATGTACGAAAAGTCAGATAATCATCGTATAATCGCATATAGTTCCATTTCAGTTGCTAATCGTAGAATCCCTAAATATACCATGAACTGATGAAGTTTCGTAAATTTTATAATATTGTTATAGGTGAGGATATGGCATAAGCAGACAAACATTTGGAAAAACGCGTTTAAACGTTCAATCTGGAACGCCGATTGTGAGTCACCAACGCTCATTAACAAAACGCAAGAAATGCGTTTTTTACGCAGAATTTTCACTTTCGGAGCGTGAAAACGGATTGAAACTCTAATTCTGATGGTTTAAATGGATTGGCTTTTTAGCTGTCGAATAATTGTGCGTTTTAACGCGCAGAACTTCATTTTCAATCCGTTTTAACGCTCCGAAAGTGAAAATTCTGCGTAAAAAACGCATTTCTTGCGTTTTGTTAATGAGCGCTCGGGACTCACAATCGGCGTTCCCGATTGAACGCTTAAACGCGTTTTTCCAAATGTTTGCCTGCCTGGAGGGGGGGGGGGCTGTAGAGAAGAACCACACCAACAAGCCCCCACTCACATCCACAAGCTCACCTTCAATCACACGCAACAACACCCCACATCCAACCCTTTTCTTTCACAGTTCAGCGCGAAGTAGGTGTCACTAAGAAGCCTGCAGAAAATAGCATCCTCAACTCAGCCTAGTTAAGAAAACACTCACTTGGATAGAACTCTACAAAAGATACCAGATCAAAACCCCTCCCAATTCGGACCCACTGTCCAAAACTGGCTGAAACCACGTTACTCCGCTACACACACCTCCAAATCATTCAGAAAAAGCAGGCAAGCAATCAAGATCGCAAAAACATTTACAATCAGTAATACCGTATTATCGAAAATATTCAGAAACGCCCTGGATAAATTATTTAAAAGCTTCCAAATGTGAAAAGACCTACTAAGAAAGTTATAAAGTTAGTACCAAGATGTGCCGAGAATTGGAAATGATTGATGCCGATATCACACTGACAAACATTAGTGACTTGATTTTAACTGATTGATTACTCACTGTATAACAATAAGTCCAGGATACAAATGAATAGTGATCCTATTCAGATATACAAACAATCACCAGTGAGTGGCACTTCCAGTACTGTTCCTAACATCATAAATCGATCTAAATTACACCATCAATCTTGAAGAGCAGATTTAAGGTAATAATAGCATGGATTATTTTTATTTCCACCTATATAAAAGCTAATCATCGAACAGATACTTTCATTAGAGCTACTCATAAGTGAACTTGCTCCGAGGATACGTGTTACTCTGGCAGTTGATATGCAGTAACAATTACTGTTTAGGCACTGTTCATTGATCAGAATTAGCAAAACTTCAATTTACCACCATAGTAATACCGTAATCGTGCGACTGAGTCGAATATCTCAATCCAAACTAGAGCTGCTAGCCTGGCAGGCATCTGGCCAGGGTGAATTTAAAGTCTTTTTGCCTGGGTTACTGTTAATTTTGATCCTCACTAGTTCAAACTCACCTTAGTACTTTAAGATTCACAGGTCAAATCATGAAAAATACCCAACAGAATCATTTCGAGAATCGAATCTCCTCGAATCTAGCAGAAAACGGATTTGGTTGTATGGAGAATTTTTCATAACACTGATGGAATCCTGTCAAAGTCTGGGCCACAGAATGTCATACGAATCCCCAGTGTAGGAATTTCATTGGACCCTACTGTTTAGGTTCCACTGAATGTAACACAGGTCATATATGCAATTGGTAGCAGACCGGATGGATCGGTTGTTGGAAGCGTTTTCCTCTATTATGCAGAAATATGTTTGACCTCGCATGATGGAATCAGGTACGTTTTAATACTCCACTAATAAAAATAGGATTCTCCCATTGGATTTGAGAGTGGTCTCGTGATTTTTAACTTCGTTGAATTTCTTTGGATAGCTAGATACTGTCAGATTCTATCAAATCCAATATCGAGTTCATTATCCTACAATAGGCATACTTTACTGTAAATATAGTAACTAAACTCCGAAGTTTTTAAAGACTAAAAAGCCAAAAGGTAGCTTCAGTAAGGCGTACTGTTATAACCTGGCATCTATATGATTCCAGTAATGTTATCTTTCACTATCTGTCTGTCGTATCACTTCTTGTTCTTCTTTCTTGTTGAGGATAGATAGATATGTGTTTGTGAAGTTATAACCAGTGGTTTATGAACTAAAATAAAAAGCTGTGTTCTACTTAAAACGAATTCGTATTTTTGCCGTTAACGTAATCTTACGCACAGTAGAGCATAACACATGCAAAATTGTCCCTTTTGAAATTAAGTAGGGGGAGGGGCGAGACTCATGTATTTAGCAGCAATTTAAGAAAAACTATGCAGCAGATTCGACTGTCATAAAAAAAAGGTGAGCTTCAGGAGAATGGAAACGCCTTCGTTACTTTCTAGATGGATAAATCTCAACTAGATCCTATCATTAATGATGATATTTATATTAAAACACTCAATCTAATTTGGCTTGATACAAACTTTCAAACAACAAGTTTTGACGATTTGCTGAAAAAACTGCGTCCTACTGTCCACTCGCTGAAGATATTTAAAGTTCTGGAAGAATGCAAACAATACATAAAGCAAAGACAAGAGCATGATCGCCAAGTGCTGATTGTTAGCGATCAACTGGCTGAACAGCTGGTGCCTTCCATCCATCAGCTTCAACAAGTATCCTCAATCTATGTCATCTCCACACAAAAGCAGATCGACCAACTATGGGCACGTGAATTAGTCAAAGTAAGGTTTATCCAACAATTTTCAGTAGTATTGTACAGCTGATTTAGGTGAAGGCCATACTTACTCAGGCAGACGAACTGATTTATAAAATTCAAACAGATCATAAGAGACGGATGAAAATGCTAGAACCTTTGTCAATCAGCATGTTTAGAGCAGATGAGAGTGCAGGAAAGAGCACAATAGGAATCAATGGTCAATTTGTTTTCTCTCAATTGCTCATCGATTGTCTTCTACGATTAAAACCGATTGAGATGGATACAAATGAATTTTTTTCTTATCTTCAGAAAGTATACGATGACAAACCTGTTGAACTCGGCCATCTAAGAGAACTTAAAACTGATTACATTCGTGACAAAGCTTTGTGGTGGTACTCTCGTGACACTTTTTTCTACAAAAGTCTGAATTCCGCTCTACGCAATCAAAATATTCATATGATTTTCTTGTACCGTAAATATATTGTTGACATATACCAGCAGTTACAACGTTCTCAATTACAACGCTCTTTACAGGTTTATCGTAGTCAATTGATGTCAATTGATGAACTGGAAGATCTTAAACAAAATATTGGTCAGTTCGTTTCTGTGAATTCTTTTCTTTCTACCTCTGAAAAATACGAAGTGGCTGATTTCTACATCGGTGGCAAGACCGAAAAGATCAATCTAGAACGAGTTATATTCGAGATCCATGCTGATCCAAAGGTAGTCTCGACGAAACCTTTCGCTGACATCCACAAGCAGAGTCAGTTTCCAGCCGAGTCCGAAGTACTCTTCATGCTTGGCTCCATTTTCCACCTCAACTCTATTGTTCAAGATGAAGACAATGTGTGGAGAATAAAAATGTCTTTGTGCAGTGACCAAGAAAACAAATTGAAGGAAGTTCTTACAGACATGAAGAAGCAAAGCGATAGGGAAGAGACGACTCTGTGGACACTGGGTAAGTTGTTATGGACGATGGGCAAATTTGGTTTGGCAGAACAGTACTATAGTCGTTTGTTACAACAAGTTCCACCAAATGACTCTTCGCTTCGTAGTTTATATCTTGATCTCAGCGTTATTGCCTCACAAAAAGGTGAATTCGACAAGAGTGTAGAATGGCGCAAAAAATCAATGGAATTGGGAGAGCAACTGGACCAAAACGGTAGTATCAATAAAAGTAAGACAATCAAAACCATTTAGAATTTTCGTAAACTAGCATCGATTGTTGCTCAGTGGTCGATCAATGTGATCAGCAAAACTCTCAGAACTTTTAAATAAACCTGATAAAAATCGGTCTGGTTATTCTTGAGAAACAGATTGATTTCTGGATTTAGAGCAGATTTCCAAAGTTTTAACAACTTATTAGCTTTTAAGATTTTTTCAGTATTCAACATGTTTCTCGCCACCGAACAACAGATTATTCCGACGATTTAGAATCAATCCTAAGTTTTTAGACTTTCGTATTTTTCTCAGAGCGCCAGTAATCACCTACAGTCATTGAATGTTGGTATTTTTTCCTGCTAAAATGCACTATGTCTTTCAAAAACCAATGGCGTCTTATGTCCTATTGGGGAAGTCTATATTCAAAGTATCGCAGACTTGTTTCCAAAGTCCCAAATCAAAATCCAATCCTGGCATACGGAAGTATGCAAACAAATTGATGATATCTGGTAAAACTGCAATAGCAACTGTATCAGGAGTGACACATACAGACGCCAGATAATTAGTAATGGGAGTTGATCATGAGAAATATCTTTCGCTAATCAGATTATATACATAGATTGTCTTCTACAATCGTTTGAAGATATTTCTCCTAACTGTGAGATGTGACTTCTTGTTAATTAGCCTTACTGCTTGAATGCCACGACAAGAATATTTGTTGGAAATTCAATCCAACAAAAAACATACATTGCGTCTCAGGCTAATCAGCAACGTAGAAAGCTAGCAACAATAACAAATAAGAATAAAACTAAATTGAGCTAAAAATCAAAGAGAGAAATGTCCTCTGACCATCAAGAAATTCTCTGCACTCACCTTTTAAGTTCCATGTTACAAAGTAAAAGTAAAGATGTTGCAAAGATGAAAGGAGTATCTGAAAGCTTGTATTTTATTGTCTGTGTCAAAGCAATAGAAAATTCTAGAATTCTTCAGTACGTTTTTCGAGTCTCATTTCACAAGATTCAGTTTCTGTCGAAACAATTCGACCATTTGAGTTTCACAACTGCATTGTATTACTGCCTAAAGTCAATAGGTGATCAGATCTTTTAAATAGACGATACAGTTGATAGATGCAATTTATAGAACTTTCACAAGTCAATGATAACCAACGTTGCTAGTGGCTTAGTTAATATTTAGGATTAGTGAATCATTAGATATCACATCGCATTCTAGGTCGATCATATGTACAAGTTCATCCTTAATGGTGTAATACATTTTTAGGCTTTGAGGAACCTCCTTGATATAAATGATCTAATATAGCTAGCTGTGCATGATAATCAAACCGTGCCTTTTCTGAAAGTAATTTACTGTACTATACTTAATCGATGAAATTTCAATACTTTAATTTTAAAAGTACACCATCACTTTCAAAACTGTATTCCTGTTGAATACTCCGATTGAAATACTATTGTGATTTAGGATTAATGCTAATAAATATGAAGGAAAATACTGTAGAAATATTAAGCAGCACATATGTTCCGATAGACCAAATGAAACCATTTCTTTCATATTGCATACTTCAGAAGATCCAGCAATACCTTGATCCACATACGATTTTTCGATAAGTATCTGTGACGTGCTACAACTTCTTTCTCAACGCAGTGAAATTCGAGATGGCGATAAATTGATAGAAAAATGTAATCCGCTACAGAATAGAACGATCTCAGAAACGCATAAATCTACAATTATAGAGTATCATGAATGGATAATCAGTAAATATAGACTAACTTCATCTGGCTAGCTGGGGAAAGTAATAAAAAATTCATGGCCAGACGACCAATCTGCCCTTTTTGCAACAGCAGAATTATAATATGCATCTTTCAAATATTTCGAAGCATCGTTTGAACTATCGACTACAGAGATTCTAGTTTCTATATAGTTTACTAATAAGAAAACTCACATGAAGTTGCACAAATATTGACTATTGTCTACCATAGTATGCTTGTAATTTTAGATGATGCATTCCATTTTTTCAAAATATCAAGTGACAAACTCGAACTTCATGAGCCTATTGGTCAAGGCGTCTTCGGAACAGTTCGCCGAGCTACATGGTTAACTAGACATTGTATAGTTGCAGTTAAACAGTTACATCTTACAACTTGGACTGAAAAAGCCAAAAAGGAATTTTTCGAAGAATTGACTTTCATAGATAGTCTCCGCTCTCCTTATGTCGTGAATTTCTACGGTGTATGTATAGAATTAGATAAGTATGCAATAGTTTTGGAATATATGTCATTGGGTTCCTTGTACAAGATGCTACATGAGGATAAAATCGTCTTAGATTCGGAATTGCGACTTTCAATAGCAGTGCAAATAGCGAGATGCATCCATTATCTGCATCACTTGGAACCACCCGTTTTGCATCGTGATATCAAGTCTACAAATTTTCTACTAGAAAGAACCCATGAAGGTCTCGTTGTTAAAGTATGTGATTTTGGTTTGGTCCAAACGCGTATGGAAACATCACGACAATCTACATCGGATTTTTCGTTGATTGGTTCATTACAATGGACTGCTCCTGAAATATTACGTTAAGAAAATCACACTGAGAAGAGTGATATTTACAGTGTGGGAGTTGTTTATTGGGAAATTGCTACAAACAGAATTCCTTATGATGGACTTAGTGATGAGAACATTCGCGTGATTGTGCTGGACGGAGATCGCTTACCAATACTAGAAGAAGTACCATCGAAGTTTCGTTCAATTATCGAGAAATGTTGGGCACATGATACAAGCTCTCGACCAACTAGTGCTGATCTAACTGAAATGATTGAAGAATATGCCAATATTCAAAGTAAATGTTTGTCTCTAGTTTCACCCAAAACAATACGAATGAAGATAATCTATCTATGAAAATTGAGACGAAAAAAAATGAATAAGGCACATTTTATTGAGAGATACAGAATATTCGAAGTGTAATTCTATTAAAAGTTTCATAACATTGAGTGCTGCTATCTTTAATTTCTCTTGTTTCAAGATTCAATGGACACTAAATTATAGAAACTGTGTTTTAATCTAAAACAATCTCAAGTTTGGTTACATAAAATCCCATTACCAATATGGTCGGAGATAGAACGAGATCATAGTAGAATCAGCAGAACTGACTCATTCTACTGATTCATGGTATTAGTTCCAATGTTGAGGTTTTGTCACTTATATGAATATAATTCAGAGGTAACTTAGGATGATTCGGAGAAGTTGGATGCCAACACTTCCGGAAGCCACTTCAAAGAAGGCGCATCTAATTTTCTGACTAACGTAAGTTAATTATGGATGATGGCAAATGTCTACAGATTGCTTTGTACATGTGTGTGTTGTTGAATACATCATGGCAATATTGAATTTGCTTTTGATCAAATACAAGCACCATAGAGTCATAATTACTGTTAAAGTTTCATCTTCTTAAAAAACGTTTATTTGATCAGTTTAGAGGGTGCTTGGTTTCATGCTGACTGGATCTTCACAAAAATTCCATTCCCTGGAAATTTATCTGATTCCTTCTTTGATGAGGTACTCTAGGACCTCGCTTTTAACAGCAAATATGCTTAAATTCCCTATCTATCCAAACGAGTCGATAGAGCAGAAAGTATTGCGCCTAAATCAGTATATCTCTGTTGAGAATATTAACATTTATTGATTCACTCGACACTCTTTTTTTCTCATTACTAAAACGTGTAAAGGAAAGTGTAAAATTTCCAACAGCATTTCAATTAGGGATGCAACGGTGACGGTAACCGTAGTAACGGCGTACCGTCACTGTTTCACCGGTCTTCACCGGTCACCGTCACCGGTGTCACCGGTCACCGTCACCGGTTTCACCGGTCTTCACCGGTCACCGTCACCGGTTTCACCGGTCTTCACCGGTCACCGTCACCGGTGTCACCGGTCACCGGTTTCACCGGTCACTGTCACCGGTTTCAACGGTGGGCGTTACCGGTTTCACCAGGTACAGCTTCGGTAATAAACCGACTTCTCTTCATAGTGTGTTTAGTTATCGAATAATGCATTAAAGTAAACTCCACTCTGAGATTCTAGTTACTACCTAAAAACTTAACCTAATACTATTAATATCGAGATTTAAAAATTTTCAGTGAGCTTTTTTAACTTTTCTTATAGATCTTTTGTAGGATGTAACAACACCAATAATATTGGTGGTATTGGTATTGTTTTACTCCTATTGTATTGGAAAGAAATATTGAACACAATGCTATTCATATGCAAGTCAATTAAAACTTTTGAACATNGGTGAAACCGGTGACGGTGACCGGTGAAGACCGGTGAAACCGGTGACGGTGACCGGTGAAACCGGTGACAGTGACGAACCGTCACCGGTGCATCCCTAATTTCAATCATCACGTTAAGCGAAAGTTTGAAGTTATTTTCAATTCATGTTTACTATCCGCGGTGTGAACTACACAGGATCTAATGTAGATTCTTATAGTGTAGTGCAATAAGGACAAGATTGTAACTCAAGATAGTATTGATCATCCACATTAATTTCCTTCAGAATATATGTAAGTGTGGGAGATTGAAAATGGAAGAAAATGAGAAGTACAAGATGTTGATGTTGCGGAATCGCTTCCTGTTTCTTCAGTTTTCTATATGGCAATAATGATATCTAAACAGACAGACGCAACCGCTCATACTCACCTATATATCAAATAGAGATTAACTTTATTGACTGAAAGCTTGGTTGGTGATATTTACGGTTCTCACTGATTCTAGTTTTTATATTTAGATAAATCCCCTGATTTTATTCAAATAGCCGATAACGACCTGAAATTGTACGAGGAGATTGGTGCTGGAGCCTTTGGGACAGTGCATAGAGCTACATGGCTCAGTAGACATTATACAGTTGCAGTCAAAAGATTATCACTGACCCATTTGGTAGGAAAAGCCGAGAAGGAATTTTTCAAAGAACTTTCCGTGATGAACAGTATTCGTTGTCCTTATATTGTCAATTTTTATGGTGCTTGCACAGAACCAGGAAAATATGCACTGGTTATGGAATACGTATCGTTAGGGTCATTGTACAAAATGTTGCATGAAGAGGATGTTGAATTAACATGGTCAGAACGGTTATCCATTGCTTTGCAAACAGCCCACGGAATCAATTATTTGCATCAATTATCAACACCTGTCTTACATCGCGATATAAAATCGTTGAATTTCTTAGTAGAACGAGCCTATGAAGGATTTAATGTTAAAGTTTGTGATTTTGGTTTGGCCCGAACGCGACATGAAACGACACATCAAACAAAATCAATGTCCACGGTGGCTTGCACATTGCAATGGACTGCTCC
>OENT01002200.1:0-26313 GCA_900239685.1 Rotaria macrura | reverse complement strand
TCTACAGATTAATATACCTTCTAATAAACGCTTAATGGGTATCTAATGGTAGATCTACAGATTAATATACCCTGTAATAAACCATTATAAGGGTTGATGAAAATGCAACGTATAAGAATCCCTTTGGGGGTTTCTGTGTTTCATGAACCCTTTCATATACTCTTGAATAAACCCATTCACTTTGGGTTGCTGACGTTTATAAACCCTATGTAATGAGTTTTTGAATGGATTTTTGCGAGGGTTTAGACACATCTAAATAAACGCTTCTAAGGGTTCGCTATACGTTGCATTTTCATCAACCCTTAAATCGTTTTTTATTCTACGCTTTTTTTTTTCAGTGTTGGCACAACCTTTTGAGGTCTAACATCTACAACATGCATAAGTAGGTATGCACCTGTGCTAGTTAAGAACTGGAGACTTGGTATGTATGTAACTCATTTCATTATCAAATAAGTAGGGGTGCCCTTCGGTTGTCATTCTGAAGTAGAGATAGATATTCTCTATAAGTCATTATAGTGTATATAGGTACTCTTTTTAAGTCATTGCTACATATGTAGAGTTCAGCAGTGCAGTAGGTATGTATGACTACTAATTAACTAAGCGTCAGTTGGTATGGGTATCATGTTAACTGGTACTGGTGCATATCTTACTTTGAAGATATTGAGATTAGATAAGGTATGTAGCAGTACCAGTTAACATGATACCCATACCAACTGACGCTTAGTTAAGTAAATTTATGCATACCAACTGCACTACTGAACTCTACATATGTAGCAATGACTTAAAAAGGGTACCCTATATACACTATAATGACTTATAGAGAATATCTATCTCTACTTCAGAATGACAACCGAAGGGCACCCCTACTTATTTGATAATGAAATGAGTTATATACATATCCAGTCGACTGGCACTGGTGCATGCCTATGCATAAGTTGTCCACAAACCTGTCGTGCTAATGTAGCATATGCACGCAATGAAATCTCTGGCAGTTTTCGTTGAATTTCAAAATACTGTATCGGAAGGAAAGTCGTATCTATTTTTCACTTGTATATTTTGAACAGGTTGTGTCTATTTTGTTCGAGTTCTCTCTTTGTTCACGTCATTGTCACTCTATTTCTATTTTTCATTATCGGAATTTATTTGCTCATTTAACTTTTCATAATTTGTCTCCAAAGTTATTCTAACCTTTATTCCGCAAACCCTTTCACGCATTATCATTTAATGCACAGCAAATATCTATCAACAAAATTCGAAAGATTTCTTTTAACTAACAAATATTTTTGTTCATTTCCTTTTGCGACTTCTGATTGAATAAAACTTCATTTTATGATAATTCTACTACTGCTCAACCAAGTTAGTGATAAGCTGAACATAAATTTTAATATCTTAACCAAGAATTTTTATCAACACACAGATTAGTAAGTGAACTAATGCCAATATTGAGCAACACATTTTCAGTATAAAATTTGCGTTTCACTAGACTCTTGGTGTGCGAGCGTGGGTGTGGGTGCCTGTCGACACAGATGGAAGTATTGATTATTTTTCTCATGTCATATGCTACGTAGACTCATCTCACGCTCAAATACCTCTCGTGCATGACACGGTATACGAACACTTCCCATCGTTGTCTCATACGAAGGTACTGATAATCTAAATGTGTATACAGTCTATGACATAGCATCTTTTCCCAATCAAGCAACATTTTCTACTCGTTTTTGGCCATACTCTGTAGCTGTTGGTGATTTCAATAACGACACTCGACTAGATACTGCCACTGCTAATTTTCATGATTCCACAATAAGTATCCTTCTTGGCTATGGCAATGGCTTTTTTGCGGAACAAACGATATTTGCAACTGGTGGAAACCCACAATCTGTAGCTGTTGGGGATTTCAATAACGACAATCGACTAGATATTGTCGTTGCTAATTCGAATGATAACACAATGAGTGTTCTTCTTGGCTATGGCAATGGCTCTTTTGACAACCAAATGACATTTTCAACTGGTTCTGGGCCACGGTCTGTAGCTGTTGGTGATTTTAATAACGACACCCAACTAGATATTGTCGTTGCTAATTATTTTGATTACACAATAAGTGTCCTTCTTGGCTATGACAATGGCTCTTTTGCAGATCAAACAACATTTCCAATTGGTGGATACCCGCAATCTGTAGCTGTTGGGGATTTCAATAAAGACAATCGACTAGATATTGTCGTTGTTAATTCGAATGACAATACAATAAGTGTCCTTCTCGGCTATGGCAATGGCTCATTTGCCAATCAAATGACATTTTCAACTGGTTCTGGGCCACAGTCTGTAGCTGTTGGTGATTTTAATAACGACACCCAGCCAGATATTATCGTTGCTAATACGAATGATAACACAATGAGTGTTCTTCTTGGTTATGGCAATGGCTCTTTCGCCAATCAAACGACATTTTCAACTGGCATTTATCCAATTGCTGTAGCCGTTGGTGATTTTAATAACGATACTCGACTCGATATTGTCGCTACTAATTATTTTGATTTCACAATAAGTGTCCTTCTCGGCTATGGCAATGGCTCTTTTGTAGATCAAACAACATTTCCCATTGGTGGATACCCGCAATCTGTAGTAGTTGGTGATTTTAATAACGACAATCGACTGGATATTATCGTTGCGAATGCTCGCGATAACACAATAAGTGTCCTTCTAGGACATGCTTATGTATCATTTTTGCACGAAATGATTCTGAATACTGGCAATGGGTCGAGACCCAAGTCGTTGGCTGTTGGGGATTTTAACAAGGATAACCAATTAGATATTGTAGTTGCTAATCCAGGGACTAGTTGCGTTGGCATTTTTCTGCAAAAAAGCGATGGTTTTTTCTCGAATCAAATTACATTTTCAACGGGCTCTATGCCATGGTACGTGGCCGTGGGATATTTCAACAACGACACGGCACTGGATATCGTTGTCGCGAATTATGGTAATGACAGTGTTGGAATATTTCTGGGATATGGAAACGGTTCATTTTGCAATCAGCAGTCTTTTACGACTCTCGCTGGTTCTCAACCAAAAGCACTGGCTGTTGGTGATTTCAATGGTGACACCCTACTAGACATTATCGTTTGCAATTATGGCATTGGCGGAGTAGACGTGCTGACTGGGAACGGTGATGGAACTTTCGGTGACATTATTAATATTTTTATCGGCTTTAAGTCTCAACCTTTCTTGATTTCTGTCGGTTATGTTAATAATGACGGAAAACTAGATTTTGCTGTAGCCAACGAAAATTATGAAAATTTAGAAATGTTTTTACAGTCTTGTTAATACGCCAACTTTTAGTTTGAGTAGTTTTTTTGTTTCTACTATTTTAAACCTCCAACATTTACTAGTAATAAAACTTTTGAGTGTTTCGATATCTATCGGTTGCTATATGGTCTGTTCTTAATCAAGTGATCAGAAAATTTCACTTAGCGAAATGAAAATAAATCTCAACTTTCATTAAAGCTGGCATTGAATATGCTGTAAAAGGAGTCGTGAATAGTAAACACTTGCCCTTAAACTTATTTTGTTAAATCCTTGAATGATTCATGGGTGTGGGTGTGGGTGAGGGTCTTCTCCGTAGATACACCCACACCCATACCGTAGAAACTTTAGTTCTATTCTGGATGAACTTCTATGCTGTGCGAGTTTAGTATATTTCAAGAACTAAAGTCAAATACCAAGACTTTTTATTACGGCACACAAACAACTGATGAGGATCTTAATGCATTTAATCTAGAAAAAGAATTAGATAGTAAGAACGATGAGTATGGATGACATTTTCACTTTCTATTTGCTTTCCTATTTTTAGCAAAGGAAAGTTATTGCTTTCCCTCACGTTCCTTTCCGAAAAGAAAGGAAAGGGGAGGGTTGAAATCTTTTATTTTGTTAGAATTTTACAGGAGATTTGTTAACGATGATACAGGTGGTAAAGCAATAATCCTAACATCAGTAACAATGATGGAGTTTTGTTTTCCTTTCTTTCGTCATTATTTTTCTCTAATTTGAAGTCTCTTTTCTACACTAATTGTTCCATTTGTGCTTCGTTAAGGGTTAAACTAATCTTTTTGGTCGTAAGATACTGGGTTCACCATGGTTAACTCGACTGTCTTTTTCATTCTTTCTGATAGCAAGAAAAATATAGTGAGCATTCTTTCAACTTGTTTCTAAAATAAATTTTTGATTTTTTTTTAGTAAAAGAGATGGAATAGAAAGAAGAAATTTCTATTCTTTCTGTGTGGGTTGTCACTGATCATTCTCAAGCAGAAAAAATCCGTCGAAAAAGTGATTGAACTCAGAAAAGAACTAACACCAGAAGTTTTCCGCTAATTATCTAGAACCAAAATTGCTACTGTGCACACCTATTTTTTTTCATGTTTACACTTGTTGCGTTTAAAATTCTTTTCGGTAGTGTTTTTGTGCTTCGGTCTCAAACAACTGTAAACTTATCAACTAACTTTTAGAGGGTTGAGAAAGCTTTTATAAGGTCTTGTATGATTCCCATAGTATGCAATCAATCTAATTATCCAGTTTCTCCCTTTGCCAAGAAAAAATCTCTAGAGTCAGAGAACGTTGACAGATGTGGGGATTTGTAATGTCGCTTTAAAATAGAATTTGTGGAAGCAATTGAGTAGCATAGAAATCCAAACAGTTATAAGCTGTGTCTTCTACTACTTGACGGGATCACTTTGCGATAAGCTATGCGGCGCTCAAAATTTTCCAAGAATACGCCGCAGGATTTCGTGTTAGAGTGTTCCGAAAGTAGCCATCACAATTAAAAAACATTATTGTGCATTCATTGTAAGACTATTACTGTAATAATCGTGGCTCATCAAGTTCAGACGTGAAAGAGCTCATGTGCTTAATGAACATATTCAAGATCTATTCTTGTAGCACATACGAGAGAGCAATCGGCTGTTACACACCAAGATTAATAGGTTTTCCATCGAGAGACAAAATTAAGTTTTTTGCCTAAAAACACTTCTTATTTCCTTAGAACTTGCAGACAAATATCTCACGAACGTAGGTCGACGACTAGAGCTCTTCTAGTTGTGCTCTTGATGAATTATAAGTGCCAATTTGAAAGAAAGGAGGAGTCGAAGATCGCCTGTTTCAGTAAATTTTTCTTTTACACCTTACATCTCTGGACAAAAAGGCGAATTTCGCTACGACAATTAGCATGAAAGGCAAACAGAGTTATCTGAACATCTCAGCCGAGGGAAGTGAGAAAGCTAATTGTTTACGGAGCACAAAGTCTGAAATCCATTACTCAAACAAAAAATACATGAATCTTATAGAATAGAGTTCAAAGTTCACGACAAATCAAGTTTTGAGGACATTGTTCTAAACTTCTTTAAAGGAGAAAGCTGTTCGCTGAAGTTCCCAACAGAAATCACTTGGGATAATCTCTTTAATATATGACTTTTGTATAGATTAGTTTTCCCCAGTGGCGAATTCTGAAAGAAGAAAACTAGACTGTTAGCTGTTTATTTTCTGTAGTTACTCAACTTCCTATGTAATATTATATCTTGAAGAGGGCAATAAATGCAATTCAATTTCAAGTATCTACTCTCTTCTCTGAAATAAGATTTGAGAAAAGTGAAAAGTGAAAAATGTAAAAGTATTTGGCGCTTGATATTTTTAAAATAAAGCCGCTGAATTTATATCCATCGGTAGCTCACTTTTCTATGCATTAAAAAGAATGTGAACAAGAAGAAAACAAGATTTGAGATAAAAACTTCATTGGAAAATCATCTATTTTGGTTTTCTATACCGTATATCGATCATTTATCCTTTCTTCTTGCATGTGCAAAATATGAATAAAAATGATGCTTGAAAGCTACAAAGAAATGATAGATGTCTTTAAAAGAGCTGTTAGCTTAATTATTGCGGAATTAAAATCTGAAACAGGATGAAAATGTTGCTGCAAATTCTCGAAAAACAGAGCATTTCATGTATACTGAGGATTCTTCTTGATAACTACTTCCTTAACAGTATGAAACTTCAAGAACGAAATGCAACATCTTCATTTCAGTTAGGTATTAGTTAAACGTGATCATCGATAATCATTTGAAGCCGTCTGTCCCGTTCTCTAATGTTCTCTGGAATCTGTCAATCACGACCTGTGATTGGTCGTTAGTTAATTATTCAGATAATTATTAGTTAATTAGTTAACTAAAATGTCTGTGTTGGTCTGTGGAGGAGGTGGGACGGGTCCGAATTTCTACCCCAATATACCTCAAAACTCTTCTTAGATCATGATTTCAAATCAATGGAATAGAATAATAGACAATCAACGGTAACCTATAAAGTGATCGGTATGAAGAAGGAGAAAGAAAATCTAGAAACAATGAGGAAATAGTTAGGAAATATTCACCATCTGTCTGTAAAAGCTTCACATGTTAAACAGATCATATGTATATGAAAGCTTTATTTCAATAAGGTTTCTCTTCCTATTTGTTCTTTAAAAAATATATATTTATTACTAGTTGACGTTTCGATCAATGAAATTGATCTTCATCAGAAAATAATTTAAAATGAATTACAATAGACTGTCATATAGGATGACTAATACAATTGTCAAATCTATTATTTCTTTTTCTTTCTTTTCTTTATGTATTGTAATACTGGTACGGACAAGACGGTATAAACTGGAATTCTCTCTTTATTTTTGATTGTCCGTACCAGTATTACCGTTTTGCCGCTAATTATTAACTGTTGTTCGTTGATGCCGTTTTTTCTTGCGCTGATGAGTGTTTCTTCTGTTTAAAACGTATTGTATTTTTGATCTTTTCTCGTTGTTTGAGTAATATGCCATTCCAAATATTGTCTAGTTTGTCATGTTTGTTGATTGATTGATTGATGAATGAGTAGATCGATTCTTTAATTTTTCTTTTTTTGTAATTAATTTCATTGTCAATCGGATAGCCTTTCGTTGGGTCGAACATGCATCGCCATTTTGTTTTGTGATGATGTTGAACAATTTCAGAGTTGTTCTGTTCTTCATCTTTCTCAATTACTTTGTCATGTTGTTTCATTCGGTTGGTCAGTCCAACTTTTGTTTCACCATTATAGACTGCTCCACATTGACAATCTATTTGATAAACTATTGACTTGGATTGGGGTTTAATATTGGATGTTACAATAGAACTTATTTTCTTATTGTATGAGAAGTAGAGTTTGATATTGTATTTTTCTAGCTTCCTTTTTAGTACTTCCATGCCTGGTACATATGGCAGTGAGAGACAACACATTGATTCATTCTTTTTGTCTTTTTTCTGAGCTGTTGTTGTTTGTTCAAGATTCTCTTTCTTCTGTAGTGTTTCTCTAATAATTGTTGTTATTTCTTGTTTCGGGTAATGAGATTTGATCAGCATCTCTTCTAATTTAGTTAAATCTTCCACTTGTTGTTGGTTGGTTGTTGTAGTATTGATTACTCTATCTGTCATATTCTTTATAATGTTTCTTTTTATAGATTGATGGTGACATGAGTGGTAATCTAGAAAACGGTCGTTTGAAGTTTCCTTTCGAAACCATCGTTTCTGAATTTTGTTGTTATTGATGTTTCTTGTCAACGTTGTATCCAGATAATTTATTTGTCTATTCTTTTCGTATTCGAAGGTAAATTTGATGGTACTTCTTGATGAATTCAGTTCTTCTACATATAATTTTAGTTCTTCTTCTGTCATTTTGGTAATTAGGAATATATCGTCCACGTATCGCCAAAGTTTGTTGTTGACTTTATTCATTTGATCATTGATATAACTGTGCATGAATAAATCGGATAACAAAGGAGAAAGTATGCTTCCCATTGGGAGACCTTTGTTTTGGCGATAGTATTTCCCATTAAAAGTGAAGAAACTATTGTTAAGGCATAAAGATAACAATTCTCTTAAATCCGATTTTGAAAGTCCAGAATTGCAAAACGTTTCTGACTGACCTATTCGTTTTAATACAATATCAATTGATTTTTGAATAGGCACATTGGTAAAGAGATCTTGGACATCCAAGCTTGCCATTCTTTCATCTTCGTCTAATTCAATTTGACTGATTTTTGTAACGAAATCACTTGTGTCTTTTATATTGCGATCGATTGTCTCTCGTAGTTGTTTTATCATGGAGAAAGTAAATTGTGAGATGCGAGATGTGATTGTTGACCGCGTGCAAGAAATTATCCTGATGGGATTGCCCTTTTTATGTATCTTCGGTTGGCTTTTAACTATTGCTAAATTGTCAATTGATGAGAAATGGTATTTCTGATATTCTGTGATTTTGTTTTTCTTGAATAGTGTGTTCGCTAATTCACTGATTTTCTTCTTAATTGTGTTGGTCGGATCTTTAATAATTTGATATAAGTCTTTTTAATTTAGTTTTTCTTCTATTTTTCTGATGTATTCTTCTTTGTCCATTATTACGACTTTCCCACCTTTATCAGCTGGTACTACGATGATTGATTCAATACATCTAATTTCATTTAGCAATATCTTTTCCCCTTTCGACATGTTCAGAGTTTTTGGTTTTTTCCATTTTGAAACAAATGTGTTAATTTCACTAATAGCTAATTGCTTTGGTAATAGTGGCATCGAATGAAATGATGCTTCCGTGTTGGTGATTATTTCAATTATATTAACGGATGTAGGAGTAGGTATGGACTTAAGTCCTTTTGAAAGTACTTTAGATGATCCGTTGATAAATTCACTTTGGAATTGTTTATTACATTTGATGTATCGTATGTTCGTGATTTATCGCCATTTGTTTATAATTGTTGTTCTAAAAGGGTAGTTAATTTATTTTCATGTTTTTGTCTTAGTCTTCGTTTTGAGGATTTATCATATCTATTCATCCAATGAATGTCATTTTCATGTTGACGATTGGGTTGAATTTCATTCAGATACAATTTTAATATCGACAGTTGAGTATTTAATTCGATGGTAATTATTCTTTTCCTTTTTTGATTGAATTCAAGTACATTATTTCTTGGCTTTGTCATAGTAGAATTTAGTAATCGATTGTTTTTATGGATATTAGTTGTGTTTTTGATAATAAAATCATTTGGAACTGTGTTGTATCGTTTACATTTTTGCAAGAAAATAACATGTTCTTCTATTTTCAATTTCTTGTGATATAATTTTTCAGTGTTTCTTGAGATAGCATAGGTTCGTGCTCCATAAGACCCACTGCACGAGAGGGACAACCGAAGCTGCTGAATCGATGTTCTCAGATTTTGTCGGGAGTGAGCTCATCTTGTAGACAAAAGGTTTTTAGGTACAAAACCAAAATTTTAGCCCTAAAGGTTGAAATTTGACTGAGATACGAAATACGGACTGAAAGTACTAAAACTGCATTTTCATCAATTTTTGACATTTTTTGTTAGTCGTCTACTTGCATTATTTTCACGATATCTCTTCACCAGGATATGATAGAGACCTGATATTTTTACCAGGCATAGATTTCGAGATGGGCAACACAACCATCGTATACAATCATGTATATATCGTGTCAAAGTATCATCGATATTTCTAACCATATATCATAGTAGACATAAAAAAGTAGTCGATCTTTAGAAAAGGCTTTGTCCCAATCAGTTTGATGGATTTGGCTCAAACTTTTTTTGCGAAGACTACTATTGTATTACTACTGAATTATGCAATCAAAAGTTTGGGATCCTGAATTTAGTCCAAAAAAAACATGATCACGATAATAGTGCTATATTCTCTTACAATAGTATACAGGGGACCGGGATGATTTTGAGGCAAATTGGAAAACAAACACTGTTTGATCTGAAACTTTTAGCAATATAGAGGTCAGTGTTAGTAATGACATCTATAAGTTTCACCCTGATCGATAAATATTTCGATATCTCACTGTATAGACGCCATCATTGCCATTAGAGTTCCACATAGGAAAAAGTAGTTTTTTTGAGTTTTTTATTAGATTTTTACACAATTTATAGTCATTTTATGCATCATTCGATAGAGAATTTTATGCTGAACAAAACTGAGCGATTCATTTAGAGCTCATATAAAAAGTGACTGTAAAATCTTAAATATACTCTATACTAAACATCATGCATTAGGGTCATTACATGATCGTCACATCTATTGTACTTAATCGAAAGCTATATGTTTAACTGAAATTTATCGCATTTTGTAAGGGAAGTATGTTTAGACATATAATCAAAATTTCACAGTTAACAATAGAGTTTTCATTCTGATATCATGCAAAACGCAGGTTACGCACAGCCCTTTTTCTCAACTTCGAACGACTAAACCTGCAGAACGATTGGAGGGAAAGACTTGTAATTTTTAAGAAATATGTAAGTAAGCTAATTTTATCATACTTGAGAATTTCTGCCTCAACTATTTTATAAATTAGATTTTATGAAGAAAACGCTAGTCGGTAACGCACAGGCAAAAAAGGCCCTCGTTTCTAGGGGGATACAGAAGGTGTCATTAATCCTGCCAACTCGTCGATATTCATAAATTTTGAGAGCTTTAGTTTTATAACTGAAAGAGAGTGCTGTCTTGTGGTCTAGAGAAAGCATTCACAGGAGAAAAAATGAGTGAGCTATTGACAAAATATTAAGTAACGCACAGAAGTTTATTTTCAAGACGATTTTCATAAGTCTAAAATTTTGTTTCGTATTTGGAAATATCACTTAGGATATAAAAGTAATAATGTTCATTTGTATTTCAATCTATCACTACTATTTTAAATGTTAAAAATGTTTCTATTAATGAAATATGATAAGAGAAAAAGACCCTTTTCAACATACTTTTACACGAAAAAGCTCAATTTTGGCTGGCAACCATCATTTAGTATCGTAATTATTAAAAACGAATGAGATAGATCAACGCAGAATCTACGAAAACCTACATAAAAACTTTGAACGACTAAGATCTGTTGTTTTATCTCCGAAAATGTGAGCGCTCAACTTCAATCATACTGGTTGACCGTTAGCCGTTTTTTATGGTATCAAGATCCCTTCAACGACTCTTGCCATATCCAGAACAAAGATGAGCGATCGGATCACCTGAGTACTTACAGAATTTGATCGGAAGTAATGGGAAATCCAGTGATCCGGAAGTCAATATAAAGTCCGACAGGGTACGAATAATTTTTCACAAATCTTAATCAGTTCTCGTCGGATTCCGACAAACCAGATGGAATCCGAACTGGATTCTTCGGCCTTAGTACACTTCTGCCCAGGTCAAACAATCCGATGTCAAGTTCTCGCAAAGATCTCACATCTGATCCTATCTGACCTTATAAGATCTGATGCAAAAACCCACTCAAAATAGTCGTCTCTGACTTCTTACAGACCATAGCATTATGAGATTCTTGAAAGATTCTGTTACGTATGAAATACCATAGTAATATTTCAATAAAATTAATTATCTTCTCAAAATATCACTAAAGTTTTTAATACAAATAAAGTGAATGTACGATCTTTCGAGGAAAATAAAGTATGATCTGATGCAAGATCTCGGAGACCACGATGTTTTGTCAGACTCTTGAAAGATATCGTTCATATGCAAGATCTTTCTGGCTCAACATAAGATATTGTGTCAGATTCATTGACATGGGTAGTTCTATACAACGATCTAGGGAACTTTTCGGATCCCGCAATTGGTTCCTATCAGATCTACTAAAGTACTCAATGGGATTCCTACCGGAGGAAACGAGGAGATTTTCGAAATCTGAATTCCTGTCGCAATTTAAACTATTTGATCGGACTCCGATGGGACATCAATCGTAACCAACTATCGGATACCTTGACATGGGTACTCATTTCTGATATGCTTTATCGCACTTTCATTCAAATTATTATCATAAAACTTTACCACTAACAGTCAATGAAAATGAAAACGTTTTTATGAAATCCGCATCTTAAGCTGAAGAACTTAATTGATGCATTCAGTGCCATCTTCGTCATCTATTGAGTACTAACGAAGACTATCAGCCCTTTCACAAATGTTGCAGCAGATTGGATAATAGTCTCAAGTGATTTGTAACATGAATTTTCCTAACGTTGACGAATTAGCTCAAAGAAATATCGGGTACAAGTGACATGTAATATAGAACGCTGTCTCCGGTCTTATTCCAACGCGTCAAGTATGATATTGCCTAGAGAAAGTGTTGCGTATGCCGAATTCGAAAATCTAATTCATCATGCAACATAAATGGTAATTAAAAAAAACGAATTCTTCCATGATCAAGAATTATTGCTGTAGAGCAGAAAATTCACTTTACATAGAACTTATCAAAAAAATAAGATATGAGTAGCATATGAGTAACAGATACACTGGTGAGCCAGATTTGTGGATATCATAACATTTTTTAATTTTCATCAACCAGCAGCGGTACCGTTTTATGAAAATAATTTGAATGAAAATGAAATCAAACATATCAAAAATTAGTAGAAGTCTATTACAAGTGTCATTCAATGAATCTTCGTATCAGAATGAAAACTCCATTTTTAACTGTGAAATTTTGATTATATGTCTAAACATACTTCCTTTACGAGTGCATGAGAAATCTAAGTCATATTATGACTAGGGGTGTACAACTCACGCTCTCGCTCAAGAGCGTGAGCGATTTCGGCTCACGCTCACATGAGCGAGAGCGCCAATACCGCTCACGCTCGCGGTGAGCGTGAGCCGATATCGCTCATGAGCAGCTCATATGAGCGTCGATGAGCGTGAGCTGTACAGCCCTAATTATGACTCAAAAATCATTGAAAACCGACCAATCAGAATCACACCGTAACAAAACGACTGATCTATCGCTACGAGAATCTAACATGATACCATGAGTCATCGGAAGCACACTTAGTTTGGGAAGGAGTAGAGGTAGTTAGGTAGGTAAATAGATGAGTCATCAGAAGGACACTTAGTTTGGGAAGGAGTAGCGGTAGGTAGGTAAGTAAATAGATGAGTCATCGGAAGGACACTTAGTTTGGGAAGGAGTAGGGGTAGGTAGGTAGGTAAATAGATGTGTCATAGCAAATGGACTTTGTTTTAGAAGAAGTGTGTTAGTAGATGTTGAGAATTTGGATCTGGCGTTTGTGCATTTTCTGCTACGTTTGTCGGTCTCAGAGTTGTCTTTAGAGTAGTATAGTTGATGTGGTTTCGGCATCTACCGAGGCGCGATGAGTTTTTCTCTGAAAAGCTGTAGTTACGTTTGTTTGAAAATTGATTTCATGTTACGTGCTGTTAAGGAAGGGAAGTTGGATGATCTGTAATCTCAAATAGTGTGGGTAGTGGATGTTTTTCTCATGCGTACGAGTGGGTGTAGGTGTCCGTGTGTGTTTGGTTGTGTTTACCGGACCCTGAGATTAGTCACTTTTTTTCAGCAACCACTCTCAGTGTGTTCTTTGATACGTGCAGACCCGTGTATCCGTCGAACACGCGGGTCCACCCTTCATCGCACCCACATTCATGGTGTCGTCATGTACATGTTAATCTCTTTAAAATTGATTGCGATGTGACTGTTCTTAGTGCAACCACTCTCGGTTTCTTCTCCGATACGTGCAGACCTGTGTATCCGTCGAGTGGATGCGTAGTTTCTTCATCACACCCAAGTTCCTTGTGTTGTCCTAAGCGTGGATGTGTTGATCGCTAATTCAGATTTGATTCAGTTTACCAGCAAACCTTGCGGCGTCTTCTCGAACGGGTGAATACCACTCTATGGACCGAACTCATGCTCAAATCGGTCACGACATGCACACAATCCAACGCTAATTCTGCTTCCGATGACTCATCTATTTACCTACCTACGCACCCTTACTCCCTCCCAAATTAAGTGTCCTTCCGATGACTCATCTATTTACCTACCTACCTACCCGTACTCCTTCCCAAACTAAATGTCCTTCCGATGATGCATTGTTTTCTGTTTTTAGGGAGTTCGGAATGATGTATTTTTCTTTTTCTTGTTTCTGATTGGTCGGTTGACTTTTAAATTCGAGTCATTTTATCACTGAGATTCGTCATGTATTGGAGATGACTCGACTTATCCTCTGACTATAGTTAGCCATTAAGGAATAGATCAGAAACTTTTATTTCAAAATTCCGGAAATAGAATTGATATTAATAAAAATGAACACTTAATAGGCTTTATAGATTTAGAATTTTTTGCGTCGATCGATTTTGCAAATAATTAATATAAAATATTTATTCCATCTTTTTTTGGAAAATGAACTACAAAGTATGGATTAAGAGTTACTGGCTGTGCAGCATTAACAAAGGACCAATCAGATTTTATGGCCACTTCGGTCTTCGGTTTCACTTTCGCCAATTATTATTACCCTTGGTACATAATTCAATTGGTTAGAACTATTTTCAGCATTCTACTGAAAACTCGAAAATAGTCTAAAATAGGATATGATGACTTCCGAATATTGATCATGTTTATCCCATGAATGAGTCTATTGTAGGCATAATTTTAATATAGGTGTATGCACTAAAGCCTCCTTTATATAATAGAGAGAACCGCTTCTCGCTATCTTTTTGCATTAGCGAATTATTTAAAAATTACGGAACGTGAAAAAACCGTACAATTTTATGTACAGTGGGCCGGAAAGGGTTAAACGCCAAAACGGTGTTTTCATGCGTTGAAGGGAAAAAGGCAGATAAAGGAAGTGTCTAAGTCGTTCAGTTCACAGAAAAAAGAGAACGATAATAAACGATTTGATCACGCCATCACGTATTTTCACGCATCAAACATGAATTTTGCGAAATCAATGCACTTTAACAGAAGAGTTAACCAATTTAACGAGTTTATGAGCTCAAAACATCTTTTGACACAAATCAACGCTAGAATCGATGGTTCGATGCATTTCAGAAGCCGTCCATATTCAGACTTCGTTGCAACGAAAGCGATTGGCGGAAAAGGTCGAAAGTTGTAAAAGATGTTAGTAATAGGATGTTGATGTCCTTCTTCTTCTATTGGCTTCCATACATGTATATATTTGTGCAGGGTGTGGGTGTGAGTATCTGTCGGTGAATGCCAAGGTAAATGCTCCTCCCACCCACACCCACACCCACACTCGCAAGCACAATCACTCACACCCAAACGAAATTCATTAGTAAAAGTACGAAGGATCTTATAGAAGCGCGTCGCAGATTTTCTTTCTTTCTTTTAACTGGCTAGTAGGGAGCTGTGGATCTATGGGTCCCCACCAACACCCTCTACACTGAAGAAAAAAAGGGCTGTAAGAAACCCAATAGGGTTCCGATTTTTTGAAAAAAAATCGAAATCTTTCGAGGTTTCGTAGAAATTAAGTTTCGAGAAAAGTCTTAATTTTTAATAGCTCATAGCGAACCTTTCGTACTTGGATTTCTTTAAAATTCATGATTCAGCATTGAATGTGAGTTTCGCCGAATGCTGTACTCTATTCCCTAGTTGAACATCTTGTAAGGAAGGTCTTGAAATCTTCGAACCGGTAAGCAAGATCTTATCAAGATCTTGAAAAGATAATTTGTATTGATATATCTTGGTTGTATCAAATATATCTGTTCCTAAGATCTTGGCATGAAGATATCGGTTACTATTATCTTCTCACAAGATCTTGAGTAAAACATACGGCGACATCATTCGTATATTTAGATGCTGACTAGTAGCCATTCACCGTTCTGTTATGCATATGCAGTCGTATATATAAAACAAGATTGACCGTAGGAAACATACATTTTCAAAATATGTTTTTCATTACTATTTCTCGATTATTAATTATTCGAGAACATGCTGATCTCAATCGATCATTGGGAGAGGATTGCCCTGAAGTGGTTTCACCGAGATCCAGCCAGCGCAAAGCTAGTCAAGTCCCAAGATGTGACTTGCATGAATTGTTTTAGAGAGAATAAATAAATTGAAAATAATTAAAAAAAATATCATAATATATTTGTACAGAAAAAAATGAAAAATGCGCTGCACTGTACGTTTGAACCACGTTTTCAGAATGCGCTGTACATGGTGTCGCAAATCACGACACATAAGACACGTTTAATCTTAGTACATATCCAAGATATTATGGATTGGTACCTAAGATCTTACACATCTGTACCAAAGATCTTGCTTACAAGATGTTCGACTAAGGTTGCGGAAGTATTTTTCCACCAGCATTCAATACTAACACCTCTCACTCTCTAAAAAACGAACCGCCTTCTCTGGAAACCGACAAGAACGATGACTGCAAATCATTGTGTCCTGTAGCAAAACACATGATATCACCGTAACATAGAAGCAGTATTTCGCCCACAAACTTTCCCAATTGTTGTCCCATCATTTTTTTAGCATCTTGCGGAAAGAGAGCAAGTTAGTCGGAACACACTAGAAACAATCAGGAAAGTTTGTGGCCAGAAGACTACACTCTAAAAAAAATAGGTTCTTTCCGGAACTTAAAAAAGTTCTTCCCATGGGCACACCGGAAGAACTTTTTTGGGTTCCGTATAGAACTTTAAAAGGTTTGGCTTGTAGGCTGCAAAACCTTTCAGGTTTTGTAAATCTTGAAAAGGTTTTGTAGTTTTGACACCGAACCTTTTAAAGTTCTATACGGAACCCAAAAAAGTTCTTCCGGTGTGCCCATGGGAAGAACTTTTTTAAGTTCCGGAAAGAAACTATTTTTTTTAGAGTGTACTTCCATGATCCAGAGACAGCATGTATTTTTCTACAGAATATGGCAATTTTCAGGCATTTTTATTGCTAGTTCCTTCAGGTTCCGGAGGGCGAATCGATTGGCATGGAATTTTTGATCTAAATAGAAGAAAAAAATTTCAGCAGATTGTAAGTTTTAGAATCAAACTCACCATTATTATCTGCTCATCTGACAACTTTTCTAACTAGAAATGGAATATTTCAGAAAGCAACGGGTAACGTTTCTGTTACCAGCTATTTGGTAACAGTATCGGAGCGATGTAAGCAACGACTACTCCAATTATCAGGAGACTAGGTTTTCACGAAAAACAAACGAAATTCTAAAATTTTTGAGTACCGTAAGTCCGACTCAGGGAATCTGAATTGGATACAGAAATTTTTTATTATTTCCATTTTTACTTTTCTTTCCTTTAAATACCTATCTTCGAATGCAGAAATAGGTTTCTTGAGAAAAAAACAATGTCAATGAAACACTTCAAATTTTCGTGGGAAAAAAACAATTTCAATGAAACACTTCAAATTTTCGTGGGAAAAAATCTGTTTCTCGAAAAATATGAACTGAAAATCGTGAAAATAGGGATTTCACAAATGGATTCCCCTAGCCTGACATACTTTGGTCGAACTTGATAGAATTTCGTTATTTTTCTTAAAACCTTTTTTGATGCTCATTAGAGGAGTGGTTTAATCCGTTACCGTAAGTGCGTAACTGACGACGGAATAGTTACCAGCTACTTGGAAACGTAACAGCTTGGCAATGGTAACTTCGTAACCCTAATTCTATTTGAAGAATATTTACAAAACGTTTTCTATACGAAACTCGAAAGGGGTTTTTACCAAATCTCATGGGTAACGCAAATGTCAAAGGGTTCAGGGCGAAACATTTTTATATCTTAGAACTTTATAAAGAATTTTACAAAACCTTTGATATTGCTAAACCTCTTACAGGTTTCGTATGATTCTAGGAACACTTATATAGTATAGTAAAACGTGACGAAACCTCAGAGCCCAGGGCAAACAATCAGATGTTAAAATCTTGTATGTATTTCATAAGATCTTGTGCCAGATTTTTCGACCTGGGAGGTTTCGTGTGACATCCTTTTTTTTCATTATACAGGCTAGACATAAGCATTAAAATTTTAGATTTTGTGTCGCGCTAATCTCACGAAAAGAAAGTCAGAAAATAATCGTTTAACCGTTACGTAAAAGCATTAGTATCAAACCAAAGCTTCCGGTTTTTTCCAATTTTTCAAAGAACATTCAGTTCGCATACAACCAGGATCCTAAAGACACTATGCTTTTTGGACTTCATTTTTTTTTTCAAGCTTCGAGATAATTAAAACGAAAACAGAAAAGAGGAGTAAAAGTTAGGCGCCATTATGCTCATGTGTAAAACAGCTACTAATACAGTTGATTATCGATAATGAAACATAGCGAAAATCGAACGATCAAATGTTAAGACCTCTTCATCGAATTTTTTTATACAAAACTATTCCTTTTCTTGTGTGATGTCATCTTATACTTGTATTCAACTGTTATCGACTTTCAGTCTGCATGGATGATTATATGTGTGACCTTTCCATGTCATTCTCTTTCTTCTATATGATTTTGAATATACTTTTGGAATATGCTTCTGTGCTCTTGATTAATTGTTACTTTCTGGTAGATTCCATTTTTTCCCAACGTTTGTATATACATACCCTGCACTTTAAGCAATAAATCAGATATCTATGTTTCCATAGAAGTGAAGATTGTCTTCTACATGACTTCTAATTACGGTGCGAAGCACTGTATAGCGTTCTATTGTGGTCGCCATTTTTTTTCTTTACGACCTAAGCATCCAAGCTCGATATTTTCTTTCGTGATGATCTCTCGAACGAAAAATCAGAACATAGTCTTTCAAAAGCGAGATACAAATATCGAGATCGAGCTAAATTACATTGTTTCAACGTATCTTCTATACCTTGTCACCGTTCATCTACTGATAGCCTCTAAATATGACGGTTTTGAAATCAATTTGCCTTCTCTTCATTTTGAGATAATTAATCAGAAACAGAAGTAGAAATTTAGCGCCAATTGTTCGTGTGTTAAAACAACTGTGATAGTAGCTTATGATAGATAATGAGCCAGACAGAGAATCGAGCATTCGATGAATAATATTCATTAGAAACATGTTCACACTTCGTAAAAGAGTTTTCTCATTAATGAATTCACAATGGTCACTTAAGAGATACTATCAATAGACAACCAGAAATTGTATTCGATTCGATCTTATAGAACTGACCATTGTTGGAACTTCACACCTTATTTCGCATCCTGTACTTCGTCTGGATTCCATCTGGTTTCTTCATGTTACATGAAAACAAAGATTGCTGTGAACAAGCCTAATAGTAACCTATTAAATATATTTTCGCTCAAAATATTGTACACGTATTGCAGTAATTAAAACAAAGTACCTTATTAAGTATGGAATCATCGAAATATAAACGACAAAAATATGACATTAAAGAAGTTAATGAATTACTGAAAAATAATACACAATCAGGAAGTGTTATTCTTATTGCTAATGATACATGTATCGATCTACTGTATTACAATGGCTTCGAAATTAGAATGACATGACTTGAAGTCAACCACTTACTCGTCACTACACCGTTATGACTATCGCAGCACACTGTCATGTAATAGAATCATATTCCTCATCATCTTAACTTGTATTGTCAGTTATATAATACTATTTATCGCTAAAATATGATTACGGGTGGTTCCCAAAAACATTTCAATTACGAGAATGCCAAAAAGCTTTGGAAGAACAATACGAATTTCTAACAACACCCTGTATTGGTAATACAAGCGTAGCAGATTCCATTTTGATACATTTGCTGGAGCTGGCTTTAAGATCAGGTAAATTTAGTTTCTATACAAAGTATTTTTCATTTGCCCGAAGTTTCTCTTCGAACACGTTACTGAAACTATCGATAAGTGTTGTTTCAAATGAGATAATTGTATAAAAATTGATAGAAAATTAAAAATATTCATAAGTAACGTGTGGGCCATAAAGAATGGCGGTCCCATTATTTTTTCAAGATCTTTTCTACTTCACTTTTGTTTGAACTGAACCTTTTTCTAGTAAGATGTGCCATTCAGTTCTCTCCGAAACCATGTGTGACAGATTTTTGTGAACTACAAAATGGCTAAGTTCTAAAACGAAGAAAACATGTCTAAAAATCTTCAACTTTCAAGCACAAAATCCGTTTTTTCCGAATTTTGTTTTTCATGTCAGGAGCTATGAAAAATCTAAGCCGACCATGTTAAAGAGCATCAGATTCTGATCAAGATTCATGTGCTGGAAAGGCTTTAGATCAAAACATGAGTAAAGAATTCAGGATCAGTTTTTCGCTTTTTTGAAAAAAATCAATTTTCATTTGACTTTTTTATGCTTGCAAGAAAATGCATACTGCCCAGTAAAGAAAGCGTTATTTTTTGACTGTTTTTATTTTCTTTGCAAGTTAAGATACTCTATTACACCCCTGTACACTCATTTGTGTCACGGAAATTTTTGTTTGTGGTAGGTTTTCTTGAAAACCGAAGTTAACGTGTTTTGGACGAATTTTCGGAAGATACCTATTTAATAGGTGAAGAACAGTTTCAACTGAAAGTTTTTTCAAAGCTATCGAAAAGAGTGTATTCGAAATTGCCCGAAAATTTTTCTCCGGTGATTTTAGGCTGCTTGCAAATTTTCGAAACATTCTCCAAATATTAATCAGTTTTGAACTTGAAAATTGAAGAATTTTAAACATGTTTTCTTCGTTTTAGAACTTAGCCATTTTGTAGTTCACAAAAATCTGTCACACATGGTTTCGCAGAGAACTGAATGGCACATCTTACTAGAAAAGGGTTCAGTTAGAACAAAAGTAAAGTAGAAAAGATATTGAAAAACTAATGAGACCACCATTCTTTATGGCCTACCCGTTAAATTCTAATATGAGTAATGACAAATCAAGAAAATAATCAAGATAGATAGATAACAGGTGAGATGTCTTTAAAAAAACCTATTATTTGTTGACTCAATATTTTCTTGGTCTACTGTCATCATCCTCTTCCTCAATTTAGTAGTCGGAAGCTTGTAGTTAATAAAAAAAACGTTTTGTTTATTTAAGTAAATAATTTCACAACCGTAGTAATTTAGTAAAATAATCTTTTATTATATTATTTTCACAAATATAAAACCCTATTCCTGATACAATACGTTACTTTTACCCGTATAATACGACTTTTATGACAACGTCTCATTGACTTGAAAAATACTAAAATCGTTTCCGGCAGAGATCTTCTCACAAAAAAAAAGTTTAAATAACTTCTGCTTGTCTCCAACGCACCGAGATACGGATAGAAGTGATATGGTTTAAGTTTATACAAGAAGACTAAAATACAGGAAAACTCTACAACTGTTTACACAAAAAAATAATGCTAATCAATAATAATGTAAGGGCGTACCCCATAATAACTGATGAAAAATTGTTCATAATATTTTTCATAATATTCTTTGATTTACGAGAATGAAATTTTTGTTATACATAAATGAAACAGAGACCTTTAGTTTCTGAAAGTAGCAGCTCTCTGGCTGAATCTAGTATTGTAATGCATCGATGAGATTGAAATAGTTAATTTTTAGTACTTAATATCACCAGATGATTCCATCAGAAGTCTATAGAAAAGTCACAAAGTATTGAGAAGACTTTCTTTCACATTAACTTTGGTGAAGCTTTTTTGGACTGATAGTTTGGATAAAATGACCTTTAGAATTTTCTAGAGAAATGATGATGTTATAGTGTCAATATTCTCTGTACAAACAGAAGATGTCAGATCTTTTGAAAATAGAAACATATTATTCGATGTTCAATCGGGATTCACGTATCTTGCTTGTCTGTGTCTGAGATATCGACTACAGGGCTATATAGAGTAAACTTGCTTCTATAAAACGTGCAAGGTCACATTTCTCAAGATTATAGCCATCTTGAAATTTGTGAATCAACCTTTCTGACATTTTAGCCTGTTTTACAATCAATATTTACACTAGAACATCTTCATTTCTCTAGGAAATTCTAAAATTGTTTTTGTAAAAATTATCAGTAGAAAGAGCTACACCAAAGTTGATACGAAAGGAAATCTTCTGAATACACTTGGTGACTTTTCAATTGACTACCGATGGAATTACCTTTTGATATTGAGTACTAAAATTTAAGTGTTACAATCTCAGCGATGCATCTCATTACTAGGTTTAGCTAGATAGCTGAAACTATCTGAAATAAAAGGTCTTTATTAGAAATATGTGTGACAAAAATGCAGTCTTGCAAATTAGTACTAAACCTTCTAATACATGAATTTCATCGAGATTAATTATTGTAGTTAGATAACATCATTAAAAGCGTTTTTTCCATAATCGCAGATGATATGTTTTATCTTTTCAATATATTTTCTAATCTGAAAGTTCAAAGAGTCTACCAATGTAATTATCATACAAGAAGTAATCGAGGTTACATTCAAGCAAATTAGTTTTTTCTAGAGCAATTCACTCAATTCAAATCGACAAAGATTTTTTCAATTATTCGATGGTTTGACTATGCGAAAAAAGAACAATGGGTATCAACAACGAATTAGTGATACTAGAATTGCTACATGTGGAACGAGCACAGCTGCTTCGTTACCATGTATTTTAAAAGACTTTTAAAACCATATTATGATCGGTGTAATTGTTATTCATTGCTTGTTTGTGGTGTTCAGTTATCAGCAATATTTTTGTGAGCAACATGTCGGCAGAAATTCTAATTTACCTACAATAGCACAAGTTTTATTCGCTGAAGCAGTTCTACGCCGTCGTCAATATGTTTACAGTGAAGAAGCTCAAATACTACTTGATAGTTACACTTAAGAATGGGCAAAACAAGTACCGGAAGTTACTTCTTTCCGATTCAATTCATTTTAAACAAAACAACCTACTCAAATTATTGATTTGTTGTTAATAATCCTCAGAAATGTCGATATTAAAATTGATATCTTTCATATTTTTGATTCATGCCAATGATTATTCGTAGAGCACGTACAACCATAATGAGACATTTGCATTGCATATTCGACTATTCAATGAAATAGTCAATGTCAACCGTCGCCTATATTATTCTCAAACAGTTGTAACGAAAATATCAACATCAGGTATCATTTATTTTCACGGGTATTTATCAGAACAAACATTAAAACTTTTTGATATTAATCCATTGGAAAACGTTCGTGAATACGTCAGCACAGTTACAGAGGATGACAAAGAAATTATTGTTTTTCGGAAAATTCTTATTTTACCAATGATGATTAAAATAAAAAGGGAAACGTTCTATTCGTCTAATGGTAAATGAAATAATACACTATATAGCAGAAATTAACAGACAATAAAATCATCAAAAGGATATCTCAGCATATGAGAATTTGAACTGAATAGAATTGATATATTTATTTGAAAACAAATAATTGGTGATGATTTACAACTAATTCAACTTCACTTCTAAAAGATTATTTTTGGAGTATAGACCACTTTATTGATTCTATTTTAAAAAACTGTTCTACTCCTCATTATTCTCTATCAATATGGTTAATTTCTTAAAAATTTTGCACTCGGAAAAATATACACTCTTGTAATAGTATTTTTAAATACAAATTTATTATTTCTCCCATAGTCTTCACCAATGTTAAAAAATTAACCGAAGCATAAGTACAAAGTGCTTAGGAAAATTCGTACCTGAAGACTTAATGCTCAAGAATTATTTCATCACAACAAATGCTCGGTGGCCCTTTGAATACTATGATAAATTCTTACTAGAAAATGAAAAAGAACATGATGTTCTCCGGAAAAACTTTCTGCTTTAAATATTGACTTATTTGATTATATTGCATCATCTCGATCTATTGAAAGGGAACCAAATTAAGTACCATCGGCACAAAGTTCTTTTTCTGAACTTACCAAATTGTCTCAATTTTGAAACCTCTCCTAGAACAACGAATACTTTAATTTGCATGTCATTATCATCACCAATATTATTGAAAGGTACTATACGACCTACATTATCATCATTTACAACAACTGATCAAATTATTGATAGCGCTAATAACAATCAATCGTAAAGAACGAATTCAGTAAGATATTTCTCCAAGACACCTATAGCAATATCAAGCAAATCAATAGAGTGAAATAAAAATTAATTTTTCTTTATTCATTAATGTTGACTTTTCTATAAAAAAAAAGAAACTTATTTAGCTTTTTCAACGAAACCAGCGTTCTATTCGATGTATTACATTATGTGGCTTTCAAAGATTCATTGATACAATATTCCAGTACAGCTGCTGATAATAATATCATAACAACAAATGAAATTCATTAAAATGATAATTCATCTATTGGTGAAAAACAAATATATCTGACCTATTTATTTCAATTTATTGACCCGCAATCAAATGATTCAACTGTACTATTATGTAAATAATTATTAAAACATCGTCAGCATAAACTATGACTTAAAAATAGTTACTTCTTCTGATTCTTTCTCTAAAACCGTTAATATAAATAAAAGTTTAAATAACTAGCGTCACCATTAACCATTTTAAATTATATTTTTGACCCACTCAATTGAAAATAGCATTGGAATCTGAATAATCATCTAATCTATTATTTTCACATTTTCCATGAATCTGTGGTAATCTCATGGCGCATTGATCTTCTTTTTTTTTGAATCTTTAACTACACGCCTTGCAGATGTGTTTCAAAAGTTTGAGGATCAAATAATTCTTTTTCAATATAAAAACTATTAGAAGAACATTACTTCATTGTTCACCAATATGAATAAAATGAAAATTTAAAGGTTTTTCGGCGAGTCAGGCAACAGAATCTGAAAATAGAGACTCTGTACTGTAACTCTATCAAATGAACTGATTTTGTTAGTAGAATAGAGTACAGTTCTAAATATTTATTTATATGCAAACAATGCCACCAAACTCCTAAACTGCACACCCCTAAACAAGATATATATATACATATATCGTCTTCAAAGCATTAAAATTCTTTCAATTGACATTATTACCCTTAATTGTCTAAGCACACACGAAGAAGTTCTTCAGAAGAATAAAATACTTTCCTACAAGTATCACTGGTAGAGTCCTGCGGGACAGTCCCCAATCCCGAAAAATCCCGCTTATCCCGTCCCGCGGGACAAACGGGACTGTCCCGATAATTTTTCGGGACGGGACAAACGGGAACGGGACTAATCAAAAAACTTCGGGACGGGACAAACGGGATTCGGGACTATTCGAAATTTTACGGGACGGGACAAACGGGACTCGGGACAATCGAAAGTTTGTCCCGCAGGACTCTAATCACTGGTCAATCATCCACAGGTTTACTCCATGCATTTTTTCGGCCCAGATATGTGCAACAGTTGGTTCGTTGAGCAGAATGTCCTTTAAATATCCTTATAGGATAAATTGTACTGTGTTTTATAAGTTGAACAGATTCGGCATTATGATGAACCGCGTCTACCGATGCAACCACCCGGAAACACTGTGTCGAGCCAGTTACAAACAATTACAACAGAGTGAACAACTGCCTCGTCGTGTTGAAAGAGAAATCCGTTATCTTTACAATGAGGCCCTGTACAGTTTACCAGCGTTTGTTGCTACAATGAACCAATGAAATAATCTTTGAAAAGCAATGATCGTACAAGTTAATAAGAATTCATTCTACGCCATACCACGGCCCCTTCATTCTTATGTGTGTGTGCGTTCTTGAAGGTTATCAGATATTCTATTACAACCGTACGAACAGCGACAGCTATATCCAGACGAACAGCGATACACTCATGAACGCACTCACACCACTCCCACAATTATATTCACACGGACACCGCAAGCCAAACGGACGTTCACCCCGCTCGACAACCAGATTCAAAGTACACTCAAACACATCCTTATAGACATTCGCACTAGACACCTAATCATTTAGAGATGATTACTCATCATACGATGAACATAGCATGTATCTAGCGTGGATTACACGCATTTTAAATTAGAATATCAATTACAAAGAATCTCAGATAATATTCTAGAAAATTATTTTTTATCTTTTATGCTTTTGTGTCGAAATTAATTGGTAATGATTCAGCTACAAATAAGAACATTTCAGGGATGTGAATAAAATTTCATGAATCAACTATTATTAATTTCAATATGATATTTCACCTCGAGTCAATGCAAGATAGAAGAATGAATTTAAGCATAAATCCATACGCCTCTTAATAAATATTGATCAAACGTAAATAGCAGCAAAATCAATGCTTGTTGTTAGCAAGCGATATCTTTCTCAGGCGAACTTTGTCAACATTTACTTTTCTCGAAATATACCTTTACGTAGTATAATTTCACTATCAAGAGAGAATGCACGAGAAACTCGAGAATGGTGATCACATGATTTTTTGTAACACCCCCTTTCATATATTTCATTCGATTATGCGTAAAAAACTGGGCGAACGAAACGTTTTTTACTCTTTTAAACCCTTCCTTTCCAGAGTTATTGGCATTTCAATTCAAGCACCC
>OENT01002199.1:7085-26328 GCA_900239685.1 Rotaria macrura | reverse complement strand
GCATATGCGAGATAACTGGGAGACAAAAACGAACAGATAATACATATTGACTATGGGTAGAATGAAAACAAAGACAAAGAGAACAGAGGTAGTTACTGTAGACATTTAGAGAAGAACGAATGGTCTTTTTTCATGTATTAACTGTTTATGATTGGTGGAAAATACAAACAATTGTTTGTCAAACTAAATTATTATTTGATATACTCTATAGAAACTATTGTTTATTTTTGACTATCGATATTTCTTTCCATTCTAGGTATCGGAGCATTGGGTTCTGCCATTCTTTCTATCTTACATTGATACATTAATTGTTAAATTGTTTTTAAAATATATTGTCTTGAATGGCATGCGAGAATCTCTCACCATCCTCAACTGATGGTGATGATATTATTGATATATATTCGTCAGCAACGAACAGAAACCGAAAGGAACAGTTGAAATTAAAGTTTCATTTGGCAATTATTGATGATATCGAAAAAAAAACTAGAACTGACACGAAAGAAAAGGCTGACAAAATAAAAAATTTATTGAGCAAGCGAACTGATAGATTCACAGTTGTTGCACATGGTACAACTAAAACCCATGTAGCTAGCTGGTGGTCAAAGTTTGGTTTTGCTAAGGAAACTATACCAGGTGAAATATTTTTTGTATCGAATTTTGTGTCATGCCAACAATGTTTCACGACATTTCGTTAAGGTTCATCGTCAACAGAATCTATATCACAACATCAATGTCATGGCTTAATGTCTGCAGCATGCCATTCACCTACTACTGAATATTCTCATACAATTGACAAGCATTTTATTTAAAAAAAAGTGTCTTTTCGTCAATCTGAACAACAATATCTTACTAAATTGTTTTCCACTTGGATATCTGATAATTTACGTCCTATTTCAATTGTTGAAGATTCAGGTCTCCGAGAATTCTTTTCTTACTTCTATGATTTAGGTGATTTTGTCTTCTTGAATTTATTCAATGTACATAATATCGAATATCTTACCTTTTCTTTTCTTTTTGTATAGGAGCAAAAAATGTTAATCGTTCAATGGATTTAAAAAGTCTCTTTCAATCTCGTCAAACAGTTTCGCGATCTATTACAGATCAAGCAGAAATTTATCGTCAAGAATTAATTGAACTTATTAAGGAGCCCATCAAAAAGCAGTCATTGACTCTTTCACCTGATATGTGGGTCGATCGCTACCGCCAACTGTCATATGTAGGAGTTACAGTAACTTTTGTGGATTTAAATCTTCAGTTTCGAAAATTCACTCTGTGTTGCCGAAGTTTTCCTGTTGATTTAGCTAAAACAGGTGATAACATATCAAGAGTAAGGATATTTAGACCAGTAAGAAATTAAAGAATAAAGCCTATAATATTGCAGGTTCTAAAAGAAGAATTAAACCGAAATGGCATTGGTCGGATAGACTCTGTCTATTGGGTCAGTGATCGTGGATCAAATTTTATTCGTTGTTTCAATTTAAATATGGTTGATCCGATATTTTGCTTTGCACACAGACTTCATAATGTCTTGACGATCACATTTATCAATAAAAGGATTGATGGCTGTTTTAATGATGAAGATATGGAAGATATTCCTGACGATTTAGGCCAACAAGAATTTATCGGTGATGACTTTATGACATTAGGTTCTAAAAGAATTTTATTGACTATTCATCATGCGAAAACTCTTGTTCGACCTGTGAAACAAGTATGTTAAAACAGTCTGCCTGTTATTAAATACAATGTGAATCTCGCTAGACTGTGGAAAATATTGTATCGAGAAAATGAAGTAAATGTGAAAAATTCCACTTCTTCTTTTATGATTTATTCGCTGAACTTTTGCTTAAGTGTTGATTGTCATAATGTATGTTGAATCTAACTTATGATAATACATAGAAAATGAATAAACACAACATGCGTTCACTGAGAGCTTGAGTAGTGAACTAGAAATATTCATAGAATTGATCGAAAGAATGTCAATAAAAGAAAACATCTTGATAGCAAATATTAATCGTAAAAAGCTCAACAAATACTCATTGAGACAATGTTGTAAAGAAATGTCTGGAAGATGAACATTTCGAAAATTATGAAACGTAAAAAATACCGAAAATTTTGAAGATGACGAACATATAATAGTTGCCAATAATAATGTGTAGAATATATATAATCTTAACTGCAGCTAATTGAACCCAGATTTCAAAATCTTCTTCGTTTCACAGGTCGCGATCAAGTTATAAAAGTTCTGAACCCATAGGTTCTCCACAACAGATCTGTCAATTAGGTCAGAATTCAATCATTTTAAGCTGGAAGAGGAATATAGATTGTTCCGTGTCGGGGTGGGGTTCAAAATTTTAGTTTGCTGTTGGATGAATATCTGAAGTTTGATTTTGCTAAGGTTTGGGTTTATGAAATCGTAGACCCACAGCTTCCCGAGAGTAGAACGAAACGAAACTCACACTTGCACTTAAATAATCTGAACTGTGAGGTACTAGCATCATGAAAGCTTTTTTGCCTTACTTATGGTTCAATGTTATTATCACTTGCTATTTTATTTTCCAATTTTTTTATGATTTGACGTGTGTTTTTTTATTTCGTCTATTTTTATACCATTTGAACCAAACGGTTACGCTGAATGACTTTATCACTTAGACTTTTATTTGAAATTATCGCTCATGATTTTGTTATTTCTTTTTTTTAGTCAAACCTAAATGAATTAATAGTCAAATTAGGTGGTGAAGGAACTACAACGTTAAAACAATCAGTAGTTACGCGATGGCTTTCATTATTTTCGTGTGTTGAATCTGTCTACAATAATTATGACGCTATAGTGTTAGCTTTAGAAAGTCGTCGTACAACAAAATATATTGACGATTTAACAAAATATAATTTAATCGATTTGTTACTTTTACTAGCTCCACTTAACGCTGCTCTCCAAGCTATTCAAACGGATGATGCACCTTCGTTACATTTAGTCGTCCCTTTTTACCAAAAGTTACTAGAAGATTATAGTGCATATTCGAAATTAGTTTCATCAGCAACAAAGAAATATCCCGCCATATTTCAAAGTTCACTGGCTGCTGATTATTTATTGACTGAATCTAATGGTATGTGCGATTCCTATAATTATGCAACTACTTATGTCTAAGCAATTCTTAAATACCCCAAGCGATAATATGATTAAATCTTTTCATAAAGACAGAAACCTTTCTATCAAACTGTTCTCGTTGAATTCTCTTGTTTGATTCGAAATACGATGCTCTGCTAGGTTTTATTTGTTGAGGGCAACCTACTGTGTTATTGTCTTAGTCTGATTGATCTCTAACTTATCAAAAGAGAAAAGATCTTCTAATATGCTCTAGGTGTAGAATACTTTCGACAAGGTATACATCCAAAGTTAATTGAAATTTTCATTTTCGATGATCGACATTATATGGCTATGTGCCTTCATCCTGCATTAAGAGAAATGGGTAAGAAAAGTCAGTTCTATTTCACTAGCATAACATAATCACGCATGATTTACTTTATTAGATGGTATTACAAATCAAATAAGAACAAATTGTTATATGAATATTCGAAAATATTTACAAGACAATGAACCTAATGTTGTTGACGCAGCAGAGAAAAGTATTTCATCTTCAAGAAAAAGACGAAAGTTACTGCATAAGTTTCTAGATGATGATGAAGATGATGATCATGAAGGTAATACCATAAATATTAATGTATAGCTAAATTCGTAAGTAATATTTTCTTAGAAGAAAAAATACAATCATCGCTTGATCAAAATATCGTACTCGTCAATGACGACGATATCGATCTGATTCATAAAACTCGTATGAGTCGTTCAGCGTCAGTTTCTTCATTATCAACAGAATTCTCATACCGAACCAATTATCAAGTTTTCAAACCCGATGAACTTGATCAATACTTAGAGGCTGTTTTACCGTCATCAATAGTCAAAGAAAATCCACTCAATTTTTGGTCAAGCGAATTTGCAACCTCGAAATTTCCCCTTTTAAAATGTCTAGCGAGGAAACTATATTCCATCCCAGCTACATCGTCAGGAACGGAACGACTTTTTAGCTATAGTGGGATTATATTAAACAATAGAAGGCAGAGACTATCACCAGATCAGGTGGATAATATGCTTGTTATCAGAAGTGCTAGAAGAGTACAAGCGAATGTGGAAAAAAATGATTCAACGAGCAAGTGATTATTTTTCTATATAGTATTCTTATTGACGTTTTATTTGTTTATAATTTGAAAAAAGAACGATCCAAGGAATAAGTGATTATTGTTTTTGTACAGTATTGTTATCTATATTTTACTTGTTTATCAATTACTTGAAAAAATATGGAATATAATAAATATTTGAATCAACTCACAGATGTACCGGTTTTCGTTTTTCTAATAAAAAAGTGTTTTCTGTTTTTTGCAAACACGTGAGAGAAGAAATTATTGTCGAACTCATTACCATGCGAGTAAGAGATCATATTATTTTGGATCTAAAAATCGTACTTGATATTATTTCACTGATTACCTACTGTAGACTTTGTTAATTATTTTCTTTCTATCAAGTTTAATTCCTCCCAATTTGAAATATCACTTGGACGATACTGCTATTTGGATTATAGCGTTTTGGAGATAATCCAAGATTCCATGTGGTCTTCTATTTTTTGATTAGTAAATGAATGTTTACAATACAACTGAAACTTTGATGGACTAAGGTTTTGTCACACACTTTATTACATGCAAATTTTATAATATTTATTTTCTTATTTTGGGGACCAGAATGTTGTTTATCCTACGTTTTTACATAGCGCCGCGGTAGCGGTAGAATTTTTTCTTAATAAGTCGCGGTGCGGCAGCGGCGCGGTAGCTTTCCTTTTTCATAGTGTCGCGGTGCGGTGGCGGCGCGGTATCAACTTTTGGAAAACCATCGCGGCGCGGTCGCGGCAGACCTTCAACCGCGATGGACATCTATGGTTACTAGTAACAGTGTCGAACCTAAAGACAGAATTCAATTATGATAAACCTCTTATGGTATTAACATATTCCGTATTTTATCTCTTTAAATTTTTCTTGTTGATAAAGATAAGTGGAATGAAGTGGCATATAAGTTTCAAGTCATCAATGTGCCTGTTGAGATATGTATTATTTCTTTTGCATTGTTAACCCTTTAATTCTGAAGGATGGTTACTGAAAGGCTACAAACCAGCTGGTCACTAAAATACAATCTTTCAGTCGCCGGTGCACTCATACAAGGGTGTAGGTACATATTTAGATGTATGCTGAAGTTGGAAAGACGAACATTTCTCACATCTTATCGAAAACCACAGTGTACTATACTGAAAAGAAATTTAATGGGATCATTCTTTAGTATCTATATATGCATACTTAAAATATCTTGGGATTGTTATGTCTCGGTGGAAATACGCCAACGATAGGTCATTTTTTGTCGTTGTTAACTTTGAGGGTATAGTCGATCCTGAAAGCTACTCAAACCTGGTAAGTTATATAATCAGAATTAGTTGATTTTAGCCAAGAGAAAAATGATTAACTAATGAGGAAAACTGACTCTACCCTGATCGATCAAAACGGACCATCGTAAAAGTATCGTAAACGGTCATTTTTGCATCGTATTCCACAGTTAAATGACCGTTTTAAGCCGTATTGTGGTGTTTTAACAAGGCCAGTACTACGGACGTACACGGACACCGTATAGACGCCGTAAAACCCTCATAAGGACAGCGTAATACTATCGTATTCTATAGAACATACGGCCGTATTACTGACCTTGTTAAAACGGGATAATACGACGCCATAACGGGCCGTATTCTTATCGTATACGACCGTTTACGGATCGTTCTGTTCGACCTGGCTATAGCTTCTTAGGAAAAAAACCTGACAAACTATAGTATAGTCTCTTTTAATATACTATATTCTATAGAAATAAGAACAATGATACTAATCGAACAAAAATAATTGATTTCGAATCAAATTCGAGATAAAAATCGATTCATATCTGGAATTCAATTGAAANGTAATCTCTGGATTTGTATCCATCAGTTACGGCTGAACTCTGTGAAACACGGTAGAACAGGAGTGTTGAAGTCTATCGGGTAGAAAATTAGACCCACTAAGTCCTGCGCCTTCTTCACTCCACAGACTATGACAGACAGCTTCAAAAAAACATTAGAGTTCATTTGTTACTGACTTCTACTTGGAATGTATATGAAATATGTTTGTATTGAGATTATGTGCTGTAATGTAAACGACGATGACGAAGTATGTCGCAATGTGCATCATAAAAAGACCAGTTTTTAGAGAATGAACGACAAAGCCTATTTCGGGTTTCAAATTCTAATCCCACAGTGATTGCGCTAACAGGTTTTTACACAGATTAATCTTTTTGACACTGTTTGAAACCAGTATTTCTTCATTATGAGCAAGTGTAGATAAGTGATTATATTCAATTGAAAAACCTAATCGACTCTGCAACAAAATAATCAGTGCTCATCGATTTTAACCGATTCTGAGCTTAGAGGTTATAATCAGCATCAGTTAATTTTAAACGAAAAAACAACAATTTAAACCAATGACGAAAATCAATCACTCGGAGAAATCGATTTCATTTGCCTAAAAGAAGCATAAAACTAATATCATAAATTGATAATCCATATTAATCATATTCTAATGACAAAGCAGTGTTTCCAAGTGTAGCTTGAAAAAAATTGATTGAAATCTTCAATTTAATCCAAATAAATCAGAATATCTTGGTTTCCATCAATAAATTACGACAGAAATCAATAAAACCATGAATGTCTTGATTTCTCTGCTTATTAGTTTCTATACAGAGTCGGTCCATCCGGAAAGTATCATTCATAACATTCAAAATAAAAATTGTAGTCGTGCAAAATTATTCCGTTCCCAAGGTTAGTCATAAAAAATCTTTATAGCTCGAAAAGAAAAGAGCAAATAAGTTGATTGGGAATTTAAAAAAAGGCATACTAGAAGCATCTGTGAAACACTTAGTGCAATAAAAGTATGACCAGTTCACTACTGCTTTCATCGTGCTGAATCCGGGTCGCCGATATTGAATTAACTGTCAAATACTTATCAACACTTGTCCATATTTTCCCGGTGCGTTGGGGAAGTCATTTTCTTGTACATAGACATCCCCTGTTAACCCAAAACGCAGACGTTGAGTGTTTTAACGAGTTTTACAAGAAACCTCCGTTTACAAAACGCTCGAAAACCAAAGATTGTGTAGGTCTGGGCTGTAGTGGTAGATAAGTCTGAATTTTTACCCGATATACATCAACACTTCTTTCAGGTCGTGTTTCACAAAACAGCACGAAGATAATACGAAGAAGGTAAAATCAAAACAGAGCGAAGCAGGGATAGAGAGCGAGAGAGAACCATTGAATACACAGATATATTGTCGAGAGAAAAGAAGCCTAAGATAACACAATGGAACAGCTTACTAATGTAATAGAAGTAGACTATCATAGAGTTTCATAAAAAGCTGAAAATACTTCATATTTCCAAATTATAAGATGTAATTTCAAAACAGAGAGTCCACTTCTTGTCATATAAATTATCAATTCTCTGCTTCTTCGAAATGCGATAGCAGGCCGTAGGCAACAATTGAGGCTAGAACGTCAGTGAAATATTCGATTTTTTCATTAGGAATGTAAGGACAGATTCTTGTCCTTCCTCTTCCTACAGTTTTACGCTGAATGTGCATCAACTCTGGATTTTGTCGACATTCAAGTACCAGTTTGACGCGGTATTGATTGCCTTTCTGTGACATGAAATTAGATGATGGCCACTAAACGGTAACACTCGAGTAATCCATGGTGGGTGACGTATAGATATGCCGTTTTTCTGGAATATGCCCAGGACGACTTGCAAGGAAAGAGCCAGTGAGTATGTTGATCACCTGGGATACTGAATCGACGATGCTGTACAGCAGATAATGCTGCTTCATTTGATGTCCCATGATAAGTTACATGCCAACTATAATTAATTCCATGATTTTTTTCCACAACAGGATCGACGTGAATGCTCAGTCAAACCCAATCTCTTGGTATCACATAGAGAGCTCCACCAGCTTGCAAAACATTATCCCGTTCAGTTTTATAGTATGTAATGCAATAGCACTGATCAAATTGAGGATTAAATGTAGCTTTTGATCAGGGGAGGGACGAAATAAATTCGCTTGCCAATGAGAGATTTGCAAAATTATTATTCTGAGCCACTAGTGGGGAACTATTGAAATCAAAATTATTACTACGTTGAACACCATTTATTTTCTCGAACATATCCAAGGATTTCATTGAAAATCGACAATCGTTTCGTTTAGGAGTAACTAACTTTCTATGGGTTTCTAGCTCAGTTAAAGATTCACTATCCGATCCATGGTGTAAATCGTGGGACCATGGCCAAGCCTCTCATGCTAAATGTTTCCGTTCTTGTCTGTTTTCCATTGCTGAGCGTTCTTGCTCTAGCATTTCCTCCCTTATATTTTGTTTTTGCTGTCACTTAACTTCCCGTGCATTGCGTTCTTGCTCCCGCAGAGTCATCCGTAACGTATGTTGTTGCTCCTGTATAGTCTTTGTTGTTATACGCTCTCGTGAACTGCTATTTGAACTCACTCGATGACGTTAGTAGCAATGCAAGTGACTTCTGAAACTACTTCGCTCCCTTGGCTTTTTTTAATGATGCCTATTTTATTCTTAAAGCTTTTTTCTTACTTGCCTAGAAAAAACGAAGAACAGAAATTTCCAACTTGCCATGTTGCACTCAAGAAAATGATAGAAAAGAGAAGCAAAATGAAAACTAAATGCCACATGGCATTATTCATTAGTCAAATATCACTCACGAATACATATCTGAATAAGCTTAATTCACTTGCAAAAGATATACACACGCTGAATTTAAATAAGGCTCCTCTATAGAGCACTAATAGATAAAGAGTATCGATGTGGATGGTGAGAATTTCGAGAATCCTACTAGCAGACTTCACTGTAACAAAAATAGGGATTTTTACCAAACCCCCGAAAAAGTTTTAGTAGATTTGAAAAAGCTTGCAAATGCATTGAAATGCTGAAAAAACGAATTTTCATTTCTGCGAAACCTTTAAAGGTTCTTCCCCTGGGTGCAAGGGAAGAACTTTTTTCTTGCGAAACCGTTTTTAAGTTCCGTAGAGCAAAAAATGGTTTTGTGAAAAAAGGACGAATCCTTAACGATTCCGTATTAAATTCTAACGACTTCTTACTGAACACTAATAGTTTCGCACTAAACCAGTAGAAATAATACGGAACCTTTAAGGCTTCGTATTGTTTCTTAAAAACCTTTTTTGCTCAATGGAACTTAAAAAAGGTATCGCAGGAGCAAGGTTCTTCTCTTGCGCCCAGGGGAAGAACCTTTAAAGGTTTCGCAGAACTGAAAATTCGTCTTTTGGACATTTAAATGCATTTGCAAGCTTTTCCAAATCTACCAAACCTTTTTCGGGGCTTTGGTAAAAAGCCTATTTTTTTTAGAGTGTTTAGTTCAAGGGGGAAACAGCTGAATATTGATTAGATATGATTATCAGTGATTAGTGTTGATTAGGAGTGATTAGGTAATCACTCCTAATCAATACTAGCAGTGATTACCTAATCACTCCTAATCAACACTAATCACTGATAATCACTGATAATCACTGATAATCAAATCTAATCAATAATCAGCTGTTTCCCCCTTGGTTTAGTCACATGTTTAGCTTTTTTCACTTTTTTATCAGAATATACGGAAGAGAATGAAAATTTGTGGGTGTATATGTTGTTTTGGTTACGCCTGAAGAGAAGATGCACATTCACATCGGCATCCACACTCCACATCGTTATTCGTCTTGAAGTAGTTGACTTATTCGCTATATCCTCTAGGGTTATGATATCTGCATGCTAAGGATGTGCTAACATTTAAAAAAATTATATATCAATTGATATACTGGATCAAGATACATCGAATAATATCTGTGCCATGATTAGCACATGCTATGGAACCAATGTACTATTGAAGTAATATGTAGTTGAAACTAGTACTAGGGGCTGTAGAGAGAGAGGCCACGATCCTTAATGTATTAACAGCTATTCTAAATCTCAAATCAATCAATAAAACCAATCCGCATTCATTAAAAAGCAGGGACTTCGATGTGAAACGTTATATTCTATTGTCTCGCACGTCCATAGTTTTGGATTACTTCGAATCAAAATATTTTACTCAGTCAGACTGAAATACATGTCATTCAATAGAACTCGTCAGAGTGAATCAAGTAGAATTGCTTTCGGTTATGGGTGCCAGTGTTACTGAAGAAAAGACTGACACATGTACTCGTACTCTTGCATCATCAATTATGTATTTATATTAGTAAGAAACAATCAAGAAGAGCAATTGAAAAAAGAAAACAGTGAAAAACCTCAAGAAAATGATTACTAGAAAACGCTAGGGAAAGAAGTTTGTATTTTTCGATTTGAATGTCAGAAGCAGAATAAGCAGGAAAAATAGGAGGTAGGTTTAGATAGATTGCATGTTCTATTCTTAGTATGCCATTAGTTTATTCCAATAAGTGATATCCATTTAAAGAGAAGCGACCTCATGTTTTTTTGTTGACCATTTAACTCTATTACAGTGAAAAACCTGGCCAAAGGCGGTTTGGGTGTAAGTGAGAGTATACGTGTGAACTTGCTTTACAGCCACACCCACACCCTCACGACCACAACGAAAAAATCATGAAAAAAAAGTCGAATCCAATGCTAAAAAGCGAACGCACAAGTACGACGTAACCGGAACCCAAACGTACACCAAAACCCACCCACACTCCGCACCGACTAAGCAGGCACCACCTAGACACATACATATACCGGTTTCATCACTAACACTCGTGCCAACAAGCCAATATCAGGCGCCCACACCCATACCTGCACCCCAAGTCAACAAACAGACACACACACGATAGCCGCATCCCTTGCAACCGCACCCACACATCGTTTTGCGGTATACAATCTATGGTATGACAGAGGTGTCTTTCTTTTTTCCGATTGATAAGAATTATCATCCCTACCAAGTTGGGAAGAAAATTAGATAAAGCGTTCGTTAGACACATACTGACGTTTTCATAAGTTCTTTGTTGGCAAATAGCGACCTAATGTGTCCCTAGAAAGATTCATTCTCTTAAAAGTCAGCTCGGATGAGTGTATTCGTGAGATTAGAAATCGGAGAATCAAGAATTAAGTAAATTTTCTACAGGTGATACGCAGCTTATTGTTGATAAGGATGAATAAGATTCTTTTCCATCTTCCCAAGAATTAATTTCTCATTTTTAGCTCTATTCAATTCTATAAAAAGATGACAAAAGAGAATATCTTATTAGTTTCATCGTATTCAATATTATCAACGTTATTTTAAAACGTTTCTAATTGCACTAGAATTACACCATATATTACAGCATGTTTCGTCAATTAAAACTTACATCAACTCCAGCACAAAGTAGCACTCCAATAACTAACGAAACGCATAGAGAAACTACTGATGACTTGATTATACCAACCATCCCAACAAAAGATGAAGAGAGTTTTTCGAACGGATCAACGACCAGATTAACACCACAAATAACGCTAAAGCCTACATCAGAATATTCAGATGCAAGCTGGGAATCATCACAAGAAACAAAAATGAATACGATGACTACATCGCCTGAGTTTGGATCTTCTCCTTTATCATCGCCTCCATTAGCACCACAAGGAAATAACAGTTTCTCCTCGACATCAAACATATCATCGGCATACCGACGAGGTGCAGATGGAGCATTCACCGCAGCTAATCAGATTGAAGCTGATAAAAAGGAAGCACGAAATATTATTGCTAATTATGCTGTTGATCCGCTTGAAATGCTGCATCTTGGTGAGTTCATCTTTCTTGTATAATCAGGCTAGGAATACGATTCATCGATCCTTCAAACTGAGGCTGGTAAAATATCTTAACAGTTTCCGTCCTTCCTCTTTCAGTGATTAAATGAGTTTCCGTCAAAGATTCGCCCACTTTCCTTATGAGACAGTAGAATCATGAAGATTGTTTACAGGCAGAGATTTCCAATATGTCGACAAGATTTGAAGTAGAATTGAATCAGGATCCTCAACAATTTACTAGTGCATCTTAGATCAGGAATTTAGTCAGGAAACTGTTTAATTTCAAACAAATGTGCATTCAGTAAATTGTAAAAATATTGAAGGGATGGGTTTACTTCGTTTTCAATTCGACTAATATAGAATTAACCCTTGTGTTTATAGTTAAGATCTTCATCCGATTGCAGTCTATTCTATATCTGGTTCTCTTTTCAACTTCCAGAACAGATTCGTGTCAGAAATATCATAAGATCTTTAAAGATCTTCGATTATTTTTCTGTTATAATCGTTTTTAGATTTGCTAATGAATCTTAGCAGTTTTTTTAATTGCTAGTCAGGAAAAACGTCTGTGGAAGATGGTGAATTATTTCTTACAAAATATAATATTTACTATTAAAAAATTCTACAAACAGGAGCAATAGGGATCACACGTATGATCGACAACAACACATAAGAAGATTAAATTAAGGCCGTGTCGAGTTGATACTAAGTTAAGAAAAATGTAAATGCTTCTGAATTAGTATTATTATTGTAACTTAATGCTTACGTTTTATTGGCATTAGAATCAATCCATGGTTTGATGTTAGCAATAGTTAAGCATCAGTTTTAACTTGCAATGCCTTGTTTCCAGAAACAGAACGGTTTTGTTCTGTTGTGAGGAATAGAACTCACCAATGACTAATCTATCAAGCATATTTCCCAACAATGAATAATATAGTCATTTTTTAGGGACAATGACTCATCGAGAATCCATAGCTGAATCATATCTCCCTAAATAGAATAATTTTGTTCTACTTTTGGAAACTACCCAGGTGAATGAATCCAATACCGAATCCGATCGGATCCTACGATCCGATGAAATCTTATGGGGATCCGTATTGTGGAAACAGTAACGGACCCGACGGAAAAAACCTATTTTCTTATTTGTGTACGAATTAGCATTTAATCCCAATAGTGGAGATCTGTTTTATCATACGATGAAATCCAATCGAATTCCGATAGTAGGATTCGATAAAATCCAATATTAGGGATCCGAATCTCGGATCGCAACCAGGAATCCGATGGGATTTCGTCGGATAAGAGAAACTCAGATAGAAACATGATCAGATCCGACAGGCATCTGATCGGATCCAACGGTCGGAATGATCCTCCTGGGTATGGATTTCAGTTTAATACTAATGCTAAATTAATACTAACAACAAAGTATTAATTAGTTATATTCTCAATACCACTTAAGTAATACATTAAAAAAATTATATTAGTATAACACCATTAATATTAGAGTCTCCTAATTAATACTCATGCTAATTCTAATTTGATATCCGTATATTCAAGATTTAAAAAGACTTTTTCAGGATTTCTCGATGAATAAACAGGATTGAGACTAGATAAGCTTCTTTCGGATAAGAATGAATCTAACACCTGTTAATTTTAATTGCAGTTGATCGCTGGCTTCAACAATTACTTAGCGAATTTTTGCAGCTACGCGATCATTTTAAATACAAATTGAAAGAAAAATGGGACAAACAAGAGTTATTTATTAATTCTGAGACCAATAATAAAACACGTAAGCTTTATTTTACCGTTAAAGAATTACAACATGCTAAGGAAACTGATTTATCACGACAATCATTTGAGGAAATGAATAACTATATTACAAAGGTTGATCATGAAAACCTGAACGTAGATGAAATGAAACAAAACTTTAACATATTAATTGAAAAGTACTTAAAGATTATTGAATCCTTAGAATATATTGAAAGAGAAACAAAAGGTAATAACATGTACATCAGAAGTACAAAAGATTTACTATTCAAACTAAAAGCATTGAATAAAAAACAAACTCATACAATCTGTATTATTGGTCTGGAAAAGGCTGGAAAGTCGACATTTATAAATGCACTTCTTGGTTTTGAACTGCTACCGACAGCTTGTGAGCGTTGTACGCAAATACGTACTGTGTTGAAGCCGAAATTACTGAATCATTTACAACGGTTTGCAACGATTACCTTTTACAATGATCAAGAATTTAAAATGTACATTGATAAAATGGTAATGAAAACTGATGATGACGATGAAAAGTTTCAGGCACGAAAACAAGCTGTGATTCAGGAGCGTGAAAAGTTAAACAGAAAATTTCCACAAGAACATTTTGACATTACAGCCCGTGAGCCGTATACTGAAGAAACTGAACGGCAAAGAATCATTGGTCAATTACATGATTATATAAAAGGCGAAGTGTATGTTAATATTATCAAAGAAATTGTAATTTATACGGATCAACTTCCAGGTAATAAGCTCGTATACTTCTCTGAGTAACTAGAGCTGATGGCTTCCTCTGAGAACAATTACTTTTTTTCACATAATCATAATATTTCTTTTCAACTGTTTTTTTTTCAAGGTGAAAACTATGAATTATTGGATGTACCCGGCTTTGATTCACCAATTAAGGAACACCGTGATGCTGGCCTGAATGCAATAGGCATGGCCGATGCATTTTTATTTCTCACCAGTGGTCAATCGCCAAGTTTAACTGAACCACAAATACGTCTCTTGCATGAAATTCAAACATATCATTACGAAGCTATGCAACGTGCATTTGGCATTATAACGAAACTGGACTTGTGTCAAACACCAGCAAATTATCAAGATCACTATGAGAAAGCCAAAGGAGAATTAGTTGATAAACGTTTCAATCCTGAACACATTTTTTCTGCATGTCCACTTATCGAACTCTTAGATAAAAATTCTGATGAATGTCGAGTTATAGATGAAAAACTTCGTCATTTCGGTGATCTACGAGATGGGTTTGATAAAAGTAAAAAAGCATTAAATGAATTTATTCAATATGAATTACCAAAAACACATCTGAAGCAGTTGATTGATTTAGGAAAGACTAGATTATTTCGTTTTGTTGTTGAATGTCTCGAAACAGTGAAGCAAAAAGAATTATTACCAGATAATTTAGCTGTTATGTCTATCGACGACTATATCAAATTACAAAATACTGAAAATTGGGATCAGTATTATTATAATGAACGTTTCGATCCAACGTTTGCAAAAGCCAATGATTGGCATACAATAACAATAACACAAAATCGATCAGACTTCATTGAACGAGCTAGGATGACATTTCACGATCGCTTTCTCGACTTGACAGAAGAATTCATGCAGTCGAAACATCAAATTGCACAAATCATGTCCCAAACTTACGGATATACAAAACTACAGTTAAATGCTCATCCACCTGATAATGAACAACGTGAAAAGTTATCTTTTCAACTAGAAAAAATAGTCGATAAAACGTCAAATGATTTAGCAGAATATTTTTATCATGACTATGTTTGCCACTTGGAAGATATTCTAAATGAAATATCCCCTGAAGAGAAAGATTTATATCGGACAAAGTTATCACTAGACAAATGTAAACATGAAACACATGCATTGATTTTACGTGTTTCTCGTCCAGTAATTATGGGAACTGTCAGATATTCACATTTAGATCTGATTTGTAAACAAGAAGCCATTGGTGAATTGATATATGTGGCACCAATAGTAGCATATAGTATAGCGAATGCCGAACGAGGAGATAATGATGGAAAGCTTGCCATAGAAATACCGAAATTAGCTGAACTATTAGTAACCGATGGTAATGGAATGGTTGCGAAACTTCTGAAAGCGCTTTTTAAATTATAGATACCGAGTATTAGCGTACTTTATATTACTCTAGAATAAATACTATTAATTTGTTTCTTGATATAATCATTAAAAACAATTTTGAATCTTTTTTATACGATTATAAACAGAAATCAGTTATAATAAATGTAACTTGATTGACATGACATTTGCTTATGTATCTTGTTTTAGTGATGATAGTTCTAACGAGCTCAGAGTGACATGCTAAAGAGACATTTAATACGAGTGTATTAGTTGCGTTAATCGATTTTTACAAAGGCCTTCTGATTAGAAATTCTGTTTAATTAATTTGTTTCATAAAAAGTTTTCAATTTGTTTCTCTAGATGCTGATTTCAATCGATGCTAATATATGAACTCCAAATTTCTCCATAGGCTGACAATTTTGACCAACAAACATTGTTGGCATCAATCGTATCTTCTTGAAGAAACATAGGAATAAGAAATTATTCTGCCATGCATTGCAGGGATCTTTTGTTTCTGTCAGAAACTTAGCGTGGGTGTGGGTGCGCTTGTATTGGAGGTTGGGGTACAAATCGGGGTGTACATCTCTGCACGTGTGGGGTTCGGTTTGAGTGTATGTATCGCATGCCTATGAGTAGAGGCACTCGAAAGGGTGTGGGTCAGAGGCGTTGGGGTTGCTATGGTGTGTTTATAGGTGAGGGTGTGGATAATTAATTCAAGGATACCCACATCCTCCTCCTTGGGTTTGAGTTTGTTCCGCATAAAATTTTTATTTAAAGGAGAGATGGACGGAAGAATATTTAGGGCGATGGCGTCGGCTATTGTCCAACTAGACAAACATTTTAAAAAATACGTTTAAACATTCAATCGGGAACGCCGATTGTGAGTTATTAACGCTCGCATCAACAAAACGGAAGAAACCCGTATTTTATGCAGAATTTTCACTTTCGGAGCGGGAAAATGGATTAAAACTCTTGTCTTGAACGTTAAAACGCATAATTATTCGACAACTTAAAAGCCAATGGGTTTAAACCATCAGAATTAGAGTTTTATCCGTTTTCACGCTCCAAGAGTGAAAGTCCTGCGTAAAAAACGCGTTTTTAGCATTTTGTCAATGAGCGTTAGTGACTCACAATGTGCATTCCTGACTGTGAGTCATTAATGCGTTTTTCCAAATTTTTGTCTGCTTGGGTAAGTTCTTAAAATCAGTAATTTATTCAAAAAAATATTTTCATCTACATCTTGGATACCTTTCGACACTTTGCTTGGAAAAACAGTACAATCTTGCACTCTGCTGGTAGAAATGATACGCAACTGGACTCTCTAATTCAGATTCCTGTTAGCAGCACGAGGTATAGTCCTTTCTTTACTGATAACAGCTAATTAAATAACTGAAAATTAATGTTGTTGCTTTGAATAAAAATCACTTCATTCTGAACGATCAGCAAGATTGCTATTTATTACTAGGGATTCAAAGCTACCGGTACCAACTTGTTCCGTTACTAAAGTAACTGGTACCTTTTCCACTAGTTATTCGGTAATGGCTAAATTTTCCGTCACTCCCTAGCGTGAAAACCACTTCTTTCAATTATCAGCACAAGAGATTTTCAGAGAAAATAAAAACGTTTTGTAAGACGTTAAGTGGATCGAGGCCAGGGAGTTTGAATCTGAGCTCCGCACCCGTCGAAATCCTATTGGTAGGGAAATAATCAGTAGAAATCGAGTTTTACAGAAGATAGCTTCTCTGAGGTAATTCGAGTTGTGGAGTTCGAATCTGTGCACCAATTTTCTGAAAATCATTTGCCCAGTTAGGGGTCAATAGAAAACTCGATCTACGCAAAACGAGTTATATTGGTATTGGTACCCCAAGCTCCAATTACCCGTAGAAAACCATTTTCCCGAAGCCTTGATTACTGTTGGCTACTGACCTACCAATAGAATTTCGAGGCTAATGGAGGGTATGGGTATGGGTGCTGTTTTTGGTATGCTTGAAGAGAAGACGCACATCGAGATCCACAACCCACATGCATATCCTTCTTAAAATAGTTGACGTATTAGCTATATCCCGTAGGGATCTGATATCTTGACGCTAAGGATGTGTTGACATTTAAATAGATTATATATCAACTGATAGATCGAATCAAGACGCATCGAATAATGTGTTTTTCATGGGTAGCATATACGGTGGAACTCATGTACTATTGAAGTAGTATGTAGGAGAAACTAGTAACAGGGGATTTAGAGAGACAACGATCTATAAAGTGCTAAAAGCTTCCCTAAATCTCACATCAATCGATAAATCCGATCTGGATTCATTGAAAAACGAGGGCTCTAATTTGATACAATATATTCTACTGTAGAGTGCTCGACATATTCTATAGTCTCACACATCCATAGTTTTCGAGAACTTTGAGTCGGAAGATTTTACTCAGTGAGACTGACATACATATCATTCAATAGAGCTCGTGAGAGTGAATCCAGTGGAATTGCTTTCGGATATGAGTGTCAGTGTTGCTGAACAAAAGGCTTACAGATCTACGCCCATCGATGCATCATCACTTATGTATTTATATTGAGTATTAACTTAGCTGGGATAAACTGAAAGGGTTAATACAAAAAAACCAGAAAACAACCAAGAAGAGCAATAAAAAACACAAGAATGAAAAACATGAAGGAAACGGTAACAAGAAAAACGTATCAGAAAAGGAGGTGAATAAAAATGGAAGCGAGAAGAGAAAAGAAAAAGTAAGCTCAGGAGTATGTATGTTTGCATTTGAATATCAGAAATCGAAGAAAGAGGAAAGAAAGGGAGTTAGGTGTAGATATTTTGTATGTTCTATTCTTAGTATGCTGTTAGTTTATTTCCATAAGTCTTATACATTTTAAGGGAAGCAAATTCATGTTTTTATCAATCGTTTAACTCTATTACAGTAAAAAAGCTGACCAAGGGCTAGATACGGGTGTGAGTGAGGTTATGGATGTGAATTTGCTTTACATCCACACACTGGAGCTCATTTTATCGGTCTAAAATAGAAGTTGTTCCAATCCTTAAGTCATTAGCTTCTGAATTTCAGTAAAGTAATGTGCTTAATAAACATTAGTGAAAGTTGGTGAAAATATAATGGAAAACTAGTGGTAATATAAGTTTTGTACAAACGATCACTAATGTTCTAACGATTTTTCAGAAAGTTCCGTGAAATGTTTCCCGGGTGAAAGATCCAGATCTCAAAATGATTTCTTCACATTTTTGAGCATGAGTCTGTTTTTGAAAATCAATTATAGATCCGGATATTTCAGCTCTGAAAATGGTTAATCAGATTTTTAAAAAATCGTATTTTTCTAATATAGGCTTTTCTCGACGAAAAAGCAAACTCGAACATTTCGAAAAATCACCTACCCAGGTCGAAGAATCCAGTGA